>ML098521.1:0-61007 GCA_003697995.1 Taxidea taxus jeffersonii | reverse complement strand
AGGATCATGACCTGAGCCGAAGGCAGCCGCTTAACCAACTGAGCCACCCAGGCGTCCCAACAGTAAGTTTCTTTCTTTCTTTTTTTTTTTTTAAGATTTTATTTATTTATTTGACAGACAAAGATCACAAGTAGGCAGAGAGGCAGGCAGAGAGAGAGAGGAGGAAGCAGGCTCCCTGCTGAGCAGAGAGCCCGATGCAGGGCTCCATCCCAGGACCCTGGGATCATGACTGGAGCCGAAGGCAGAAGCTTTAACCCACTGAGCCACCCAGGCGCCCCCAACAGTAAGTTTCTTAAAGTGAGAGATTGAGTCCTTATTTTTCCGGAATTGCTTGTACAGAGAACTGTAATCAGAACATGACAGGGGCATTTGGTGAAAAAATAAACATATTTTAATATACGGGACCTGATCTCAGAACTAAATTCCTGAGTGATACTTTAAGTGGGCATGGAAATCTGCATAGACAGTATTTTCCTTAAAACACTTTAAAATGTTATTCCACTATTTCCTTTTCCATTTTTTTTTTTTTTTTGCTTTGCCTTCATAGTTTCTGATGAGAAAGCTTCCCTCATTTGAATTACTGATTCCTTATGTGTTGTTTTCATCTAGCCTTTTCAAGATTTTTTGCTTTTAGTTTCTGTTCTTTATGATGAGTCAGTGCATGGCTTTCTTTAAGTTTATCTTATCTGAAGTTTGACGAACTTCTCGCATTGCAAATATATGTTCCTTTATAAAATCTGGAAAATTTTCAGCCATTATCTCTTCAAATAAATTTCTTCACTATTTCTTTCTCCTCACCTTCCAGGGTTACAATAACACTCAAATAAGAAGCTCTGATACTGTCCCACAGTTCTTTGAGGCTCTGTGCATATTTTATCAAACTTTTTTTCTTCTATGTTTTCCAGATTGGATAATCTTTATTGATCTACCATCAAGTTTATTGACTCTTTTCTTTCTTATCTCCATTCTGCTTTGGTGGTCCTACAGTGGACTTTCAATTTCAGTTATAGTATCTATCCATTCAAAATTTCCATTTGGTTCTTGATAACACTTCTGTTTTTTGCCTGAGAATTTCTATTTTTCCATTTTTAAGACGTTCAGCCTTATTTCATGTACATCATTATAAGAGGTTCTTTAAAAACTTTGTTCAATAATTCCCACATCTGGGTCATCTCGGAATTTGTGCTTGTTGATTGCTTTTTTCCCTTGAAGGTTTCTTTGTATGTCGAGTAATTTTGGATTGTATCCCAGACATTTTCCTATTATGCTAGGAAACTCTGGGTTCTGCATTTAACTTTGGATTAAAAAAATTTCTGGGGAGTGTCTTGTTTTGTTTTGTTTGCTTGCTTTAGTAGGCAACCAACCTAGCTAGGTTCAGACCACAGTCCTTACCCACTTGCACACTGTGGCTCAGTTTCAATTTAGTATTCACAACCTTTCTGTAATATCTGGCCTACTCTGTGTATGGGCTCAGTCTAAAACCTGGGTAGTGGTCTACACTACAGTTCAGCACTCAGAGTGTTTGCTCTGTTGCTTATGATCAAGTTCTATGCATGCACAACTTGTGATGAGCCCAAGACTTTATACAGAGATTTAAAGGATCCCTTTCTCTAGCTACCTCCGTTCTGTGAAGCCACCATATTCTCTGACTCCCAGGAGCTCCTTTTCATGGCTCTACCTGGAAACCATTGTTTTAGCATCAATGCACTATAAGGAACTTCCTGAAACTAGGTCTCTCTCAGAGCAAAGTAGCAAGAGGAAAGAGTCTTCAAACCATGTGCTGCCATAGCTGCTTCTCCTATACCACATCCACTGTCGCTGCTCTTGCCACTACCATGGGAATGCCACTTCATTACTCGGACACATCTCAAATAGGACTTGAAGAGGTAATGACCTCTCTTTCCCAGGGGCTCCTTTCCTAACTTTCTAGCCTAAGAGAGAGAATTTTTCTTGCAACATTTTCTAATAGCACCTACTGCACAGTTTCAAGATTCAGGCTTTTCTTTCTATGCCAGGAAATATGGGAGAAAAGGAGAAACAGAAACTCTTCTCCATAGGTGTCCTTTGAGTTTTTTAGTTTCCTCCCCAGTTGACTTGTTACTATATACCCTTCAGAGTCCTCAGATGGTGTTTTGTGTGTTCTGTTCAGGATTTTTGGTTGTAATCTGCAGAAGAACTAGAGTAGCATGCATCTACTCCATCTTAACCAGAACTACAATTTGCCAAACTAATTGTTCTTCATATTCTTTTTTAATAGTAAATAATGCTAACAACACTCACTTACTATGTGCTAAAAAGGTTAAAACTTTTGTATAAATGATTTACATGTAGAAAAGCAACAAACATTTGTCATAAACACCATTATACCCAGTTTATAGATGAGGAAACAGAGACTTATGGGGGTTAAGTGAATTGTTCAATGTCACACAGCTGGAAAACCAAGTATGACCCTAGGCTGCTCTGACCCCAGAGCCAAACTCTGAATCACTCCATAATATAGCCATGGCTAGCTCTGTCACGCAGCCTGAATGGGGTCAGAGCTGCAGACACTCTGATTACATGTGAGGATCAGGCAGCAGTCTTCTCTGAGACCCATGTTTTCATAGCTTTCAGCATTGATTAGGTCGAGTTGAAAGATGTACTTATGCACAAGACAGGTTGAGATTTAATATTGCTTTGTGTTGGTTATTGGGCAGGTGTTTGTTTAAAGGAAGTGGAAACAGGTGTGTGGGCTCTGATTCAATTACATGATGGAGAGGAACACACTGATCCATGGCCATTTTCAAGGAGAGATGCTGATTGTGCTAATTAATCATTTGTCTGTCAGAACAAAATAGAACATAATAGAAAATGATGTTCCAGTTACCATAGGTATGGAACACGGAGTCATGTGTCTGGCACTCCAGCAACCAGATGCAACTGTTTATGATGACAGCAATTAAGATGCAGTGCCTGGGTCCTCCTGGATTACTGTGTCTGAGACGGTGTTTTATAGACTCTTGCCAACAGCATGGGACATCATCCAACAGGAATTGCATCTCAGAGGAACTTTTCCCTTCAAAGAGATTAATTGAGTCCTTTTAGATCATGATGATGTCCCAGAGATATGGCTGAATGGAATATTTTTCCATCCTGTGTCTTGGAACACTCAGTCTACCTCACCTAACCAAGACATTTATGCTCATAAGAGAGTGTCCTAGTGATATTTCATTCTTTCTTTATGTTATTCACTTGCCACCCAATGGCCATTAAAAACAAATCAGGTGCTTTGCTCCCCTGAATGAGAATTTCCAATAGTTTTTCAGTGTATTTGTAATTGTCAGATCCTTACCAAGATCTGCAGTGCTCTACATGACCCAGTCTTGCATATCTCCAAGAATTCATTTCATGCCACTCTCTCCCTTTCTCACTATGATTCAATTTCATGGATTGTCTTGCCAATGCCTGAACATATTAAGGGCACTCTCACTTCCAGGGGAATTCCCTTACGTTTCCTCTTTACCTTTGCTATTCTACTTTCCCCAGACATTCATATAGGTGGTACTTTTTCATTCAGATCTTCAGATGTCTTCAGAAAGTCTTCCTTTAATAGCCCTATCCAAAATAGGGTTTCTTCCTGCAAATATCTCTATATATGCTCTGTACATTTAGTCTACTTTGTTTTCTTCATAACATTTACTATCTGGATTTGTATTCATTTACTTGTTCAGTAACTTTCTTGTTCAGTGACTATCTCCCTTACTAGAATGTAAGCTTCATGGGGGAAAGACTAGTCTGTCTACTCTGTATTTTATCCACAGGCCTAACCACTACCTGAAACATAATAAGTTCATAAAGAATTTGATGAGTAAATGAACAGGAAAATTAACTAATCATGTATCTACAGATATTGGATATACATAAATAAGGCACAGTCTAACCCAGAAGGAATTTTTAGTTTGGGGAGGAAAACACATACAGCTAATAACCTGTTCGTGTTACTTCTTTGCTTAGACCTTTCAAAACTTCCCTATCCACAGCAAGGTTTCTGAGCCTGGGATCATCTTTTTCACCAGACAGTGGAGAAGTCAAGAAAAAGATAATAGGACATATGGCAATCCTTAATAAAGTGAGTACAACCCAAGTCACAGTGTTCTAACTCTTCCTGCATGGTTACAGCTCCCTTTAAATAGGAGGAGTTTCCTCTTGGTTGCAGGTAACCAACCTCATTCCATATTCTATCATCTATGTCAAAGATTTTTTCTCCACTCTAAGCCCCGACTTGCTTCTCTAGCACCTGGAACTTGCTACCTGAATTCTCCTTATTGTAAAGTCACTATCTCCCAGGGGCCTGCTTCAAAGCAGAATGTAGTGTGGACAGGTTTCCTTTACCTTTAGGACCTCAGGTCTATATGGGTTTTTCAGATTATAATAAAACATCTAGTCAGTGATTCTCAATATGACTGCCCATTAAGATAATCTGAAGTTTTCAAAAAGCTACCATTGCCTAGAAAAAAACATCCAGACATGTTTCTATAATTGGTCCGTATGGGAACCAAGGACCAGCATTTTATAAAAATACTCTGAGTAATTTTAATGTGTACATGGGTTTGAGAACTATCAGTATAAGTAATCTCTAAAGAATTAGATTTATAGGGAAATCATTTTAAACATGCATGCCAAATTTTACTTTTCTCCTAATCTCACAAATTAAGGACTTCTTAGGAGGTCTCTTCATGGTATGCCTACTAGATGGTGTCCTTGCTCACCTGCCCTCAGATTTGACTTTTTCTCACACCTTCTCAAAACTTCTCTATGAGAATTCCCACTAATTTTTTTCAAGAAATTACATCCCTTAGTTACAGGTGTTGATGTCACCCCAGGATCCACCTCCTGCTCTAGTCTACATTATGCAGACTGGCCCTGTATCCCAGAGTGCCCCCCAAACATTCAGACCTCTGCTCTAATCTCAAGAATAAGAGTAGAGACTGGGAATGTGAACTTATTCCCTGGATTGTGACTCATTTCCCCATGAAATGTCTGAATTCAGAACAAACTAGCTATATTAGGGATTGATTTTTGAGAGATTCCCTTCTTAGAATGCTAAGTAAATAAATACCAAATGCTAAATAGAATGCTAAATAAATAAATACCAAAAACAAAAACAAAAAAACCCTTAACAGTGAGGAAAGCCAGATAAAAAATATAATTTTTATAAGCTTCTCGGGGAGCTGAGGCCACAGGGCAAACAAGAAACTCAAAATTTGAGGAGAAACAATCTCCTACCTTGTCTCTCTTATGACAGAGCTTGGGAGGGAAATGATTTTTGGGTTTTGTTGTTGTTGTTTATATGAAGGTTATTAATTTTTGTGTATTGGTTTTATAACCTGATATCAAAAACTTTTTAAAAGATATTTCAAGAGAAAAATCAATCCAATCAATATCCCTTATAAACTTAGATGCAAACATACATGTCTTCACGCCTAATAAGCTGAAAGGACTTAGAAGCATTCCGATAGCAACAATCACACCAAGCAGATAGACCTTAGACCCTAATATCATTCTCCACTGAAAGAAAATAGGACTGCTTAGAGAAATGGCTGATTCTAGGAATGGGGCAGGAAATAGACAAGATTAGCCTGGAGCATCTTGTGATGCCAGAAAGTAAGAAAGTGTTCAAAAACATTCTGATTGCATGGGGATGTGTCAAAGGGACATTGGACCAATTAAAAAAGCTCTCAATGGCAAAAGATAAAACAATTTGAGCAACAAAATAAATAAAGTCATCTTGATTGTAACTCTAATTACAAAATAAATATCCACAAGTTCACATCAACCTAAGTAAATGATTAGAATGAATAAATAAATGGGAAGAAGAGATAATACACCCTTGCAGAAGAATTTCAGATAATGTATGTAGACACTCCACTCTCAAGGAGGTGGATTTTATTTAACTCCCTCATGTGCAACCGTGGGGTGTGCACAGTAAAACCCTTCAAGACAACACAGTACAGAGAAGAGGAAAAAAATAACTTGACATAGAAAAACCTGACACATACTGTCTCAGCCAGGAGATCAAGGGCAACCTCGGCAGTGATAATGTGTGTTTGATATTATATATCTTTAAATAATATCATGAATGTGACACTTCACTTCTGTGGTCTTCCTTCAAAGAACATATAACCCCAGCCCAATTACAAGGAAGACATTAGAAAAATGTCAGTTCAAGGGAATTCTGCAAAATATCTGACCAGTACTTTTCAAAACGTCAAAGACATCAAAACAAAGAGACTCTGGGAAATTGTCACAGCCAAGGGGAACCTACCAAAAGACCGAAGACCAACTATAACATGCTACACTGAATGGGATGCTGGATCCGAAAAAGAATATCAGGTAAACACTATGGAAATAAAAATGTAGTCTTCTGAATAAAGTATAGACTTTAGTTTGTAATAATGTATCAACATTGGTTCATTAGTTGAGTCATAAAGGTAAAATTTTCTAAACTCTCACAAATGAAAAAATTACTGACAAATTAAAAGAAAGGAAGAAAGGAAGAGAGAAAGAAAGAAAGGAAAGAAAGTCACCAAGCTAATGGAAACTGTTAATAATAGAGGAAACTGGGTTCAGACATATAGGAAGAAACTTTCTGTACCATCTTCACAATTTTTCCGTAAATCAAAAATGTACCTAAAAAATAAAGTTGATTGTTAGAAAGAGAGAGAGAATAATACCAGGGTCCAACTAAAAAGAAATCGAAAAGATAAAAATAAATTCTAAAAAGAAGAAAGAAAATGAAGACATGCTGTAGATGGGGAGGAAATACTTAGAAAATACGTATCTAATAAATAACTGGCATTCAGAATATGTTAAACACTGCCATGACCCAATAAGAAAACAGCCCAGTTGGGGAAACAAAACAAAATAAAAAACAAACCATAAGATTAAACAAGTACCTCAAATAAAATAACATATGGATGGCAAATAAACACATGAAAAGAGACTCAAATTATTAGTCGTTTAAGAAGGCAAATTAAAACCACAATTAAAACACGCACACACGCAATGACCTACCAGAACACACCTACTAGAATGATGTTAATAACCATAACAACGATACTGATAATAAATTGACAAGACTAAGTACCAGCGAGGATGCGGAGCTACTGAAAGTTTCCTCATTCCTGGTGGGAATGCACACTGCTACAGCTGTTTTGAAAACAGTGTAGCAGTCTCTTGTAACATTAAACACACACTTCTGAAACAACGCTTGGGATTTCACAGATTATATCAAAGGCAGAGTCTCTGTCTCCTGTCAATGTATATTTCAAGGAAATTCTCCCAAACTTGCTTTGATAATTATGTTACTTTACTAACTTATTTTAGTTATTTTACTTACTTTACTGATCTATTCATTAAATAGCAATTCAGCACATATTATACGCCAGGCAGCACTGCAGAGTCGTAAAAATACAAAACAATACGGACAACATCTTCTTTTACGTGATTTATGTTCTGATGGGTAAGGTCAGGGTACAAATAGACAATAAACAAGTAAACAAATATAGTAACATTTCAAATAAGTGCTTTTAAGTAATCAACACAGAAAAGCAGATGATGGTGACTGTACAGGTTTTATTATACAGGTCACCAAGATGGACCAGCCCCGTCACTGGAGTGCAGACCGGAATAATGGGATAAATCCAGATAGCAAATGTTGGCAAGAATGTAAAGAAATCAGAGCCCTCTTACATTGCTGGTGGAAATGGAAAATAGTGCAGCCACTCTAGAACACTACATCAAAAATAAATAAATAAATAAAAAGAATAAAAAGTAAATTAAAAATATGAAAAGGTTTAAGAAATAAAAAATAAAAGATTCGCATCTTAGGAAGAAAAAAAGAAAAGAAAACAATTGCTCAACATGCTAAACCCAGGATTACCTTTTGAGCCCGCAGTTCCACTTCTGTCTACCCAGGAAAATAAAAACATATGTCCACACAAAGACTTGTGCATGAATGTTCACAGAAGTACTGTTCATAAGAGCCAAAAAGTAAAAACAGCACAAATTACTATCCACTGATGAATGCGTAGACAAAACGTAGTATATCAGTACAAGGGACCACTCTTCAACAATAAAAAAGAACAAAGTACCAAAGTATTACTAATATGTGCTGCAGCATGGGTGAACCCTGACCACATACTAAGTGAGAGAAGCCAGCCAGGAAAGGCCATATACTTTATGATCCCATTTATGTAAAAAATCCAAGATAAGCAAATCTATAGAGGCAGAACTTAGATTATCAGTTGTCTAGGGCTGGAGAAGGACGCAGGGAATGGGGGTGACTGTTAATGGGTACAAGATTTCTTTTGGAGGTGATGAAAATATCCTGAAATTAGATTATGGGTGATGGCTGCACAATTCTGTAAATATACTAACAACCATTAAATTGTTCAGTTGTAGAGGGTGGTTGGGTTATGGACATTGGGGAAGGTATGTGCTATGGTAAGTAATATGAAGTGTAAACCTGGCGATTCACAGACCTGTACTCCTGGGGCTAATAATACATTATATGTTAATTAAAAAAAAAAAAAGAAAGAAAGAAAGAAAAAGAAAAGAACTTCATTGCCCTAGTTAAAAAAAAAAAAAAGTTCACTTGTATCGTATGTAAATGATATCCCAAGGAAGTGTTAAAAAATAATACAGCAATTATGCAAACACCTGAGGCAGAATGTTTCCAGGGAGGGGACAGCAAGCCAAGCCACCTGAGCTGGGAATAAATTTGGCCTATTTAAGGAATAGAGAGAAAGTAAGTTTGGAGCTAGTTGGGGAAGGAGAAGCAAGTAGAGACCAGGTCAGATAGGATCTATTAAGCCAGGGTAGGAAGCTTGGATTTTATTTTGAATATAATGAGAAGCCATCAGAGGGTTTGAAGTACAATAGTGATAGGACTTGAGTCATATTAAGAGGAGTCTGACGACCTTGAGGTGATTGACTTGGGAGCATAAAGGGAAGCAGGGGAGGCCAGCTAAGACCTATTATGGCAGTTTGGGCAAAACTCAGAAGTGTAGTAGATTTCTTTCTTTCCTTTCCTTTTTTTCCCCCTCCCTTATCTAGTCTTTTCTGCTCTTTTCTTCTTTTTATTATAAACAAAAAAACAAGGTCACTTTATATTTAGCAGAACAGTTCTCATGAGTTATCCCAGAAAAAGACACTAGCCAAAATATTCGACCCTCTCTTAACCTTTAGTACCTCTAACAAATTGTACGTCACTGGTCACAGGAGAACAATCTATTAATAATGAAAAATTTAGACTACTTTTATAGAAGTAGTCCTTATAAAAATGGTATTACCCCAATTTAGTATCAAAACCTGCTTTTTCACTCCAAATAGCACTGTCAAAGTAAAACATAGGCCACTTCATGTGTCTGTGACAACTCTTTCCACACCAATTTCCTAGCTCACAGCAGCCAGATGATTTTCCTATATCACAAACAAACTACAGTCTTCAGGTTGTATTTGGAAAAGGAACAATAAGGCATCTGTAGAAAAACAGCATTTGCATTAGATTCCTCTTCTTGCCTAAGGGATTATTTGCATTGTGCAAGCTCAAGTGGGTGACAAAGAATAGGCAGGCTTTGTTAGACCATTACTCATGTAATGAGATTCGAGGTCTGCTATTCAACACAATTTTTCAGTGGGTACTTTCCCCAGGCCTAAATTGTTGCTTACAAACATTTTGATTATCAAATAAAATTTAAAAATAAAAGAGCACAAAATGCTCCTTCTTTTCTCCAGCCCCCTGCCCTGCCCCTCCTTTTGAGTTCTTCATTTTATCTCATAGAGGAGATCTGCTCAGCAGAATACTATGCTCAACCTTGGAATGTCTGATTCTCACCTAGGATTCCTCCTCCATCCCCCCTCCCATCCCAAGACAGGTCCCAAGGTATCTCTCCAGTTAACCCAGATATTTCTATGTCAAGAGCCAATCAACCTCGAAATTGTGAGAGATTTGATACCTTGGGTTTCAACCAGCTCCAAATATTCCTATACCCCATGCCCACTCCTCCATAAGATTAGGACACACCTATGCACTGGTGATTGTAACCATTTTAGGGTTTGTTTATTAATTCTAAACCTGCCCCCGCTTCAGGGCAATTTTCCTCCAGTTTCTCTTTTGTGATCCCGCATATTTCCCTGTGAACTTTGTTTTGCCCGAATCTCTCTGATAACTTTGGTCTTATCATTGCTTGTGTTCCAGAGAAATCAAGCTAGGCTTTAAAGTGGACTCTCAAGAAACTTGAGAACTTCAGGCCCAGGCCCTGTCTATGAGCTGCTATGAGACTATCGTACCACATCTGTCACAAAGCCCCATTGTCCTTCACTGGTCACTCATTCCCTTGTGCCAAGATGATACTGACTCTGAACATACTATGCATTCCCCACTCTATACCCCGCCTCCCATCACCAAACTGGGGCACACTGGAATGTCTGGCTGTCTTCAACATCATGCCTGGGCTGAAGGGAATCATGGGACCCTGTCTCAGACCCTCTGTCCACCATACTGGCATTGCTGTTGTGCCCACTCCGTATAGCCATGGGACATATAAAGATATAGGCATGGACAGACGCATAGCTGGTCAACCAGAAGCTCAAATGGGAAGCAAGTTGTAAGTCCCCTAAGCTCTGAGATTCCCAAACCTCTGTCAGGGAATCCCAGAGATCTAACAGGGACGCAGAAGATACCAGAAGTAGGGCACAAAATCACACTAAAACTGAATTCATTTTCCCTTCTTATTTGTCTCGTAGCTTCTTCTACCCCTACCCCACAAGGGCTTTTGTACATGATATGAGATAGGAATATTCTTTTTATCATAACCTTCACTCTTTCATGCTCTAAGGATTGATGCTCAATTTGGGAAAATATGGTTTGAGAATTTTCTAGAAAATTAATATTTTTATTTTCTTTCCTAAAGTCCTGTTTTTATGTTTATCTTGATAGGCACTTTAAAATGTTATCAGGCGGGACGCCTGGGTGGCTCAGTTGGCTGAGCAGCTGCCTTCGGCTCAGGTCATGATCCCAGCGTCCTGGGATCGAGTCCCACATCGGGCTTCTTGCTTGGCAGGGAGCCTGCTTCTCCCTCTGCCTCTGCCTGCCACTCTGTCTGCCTGTGCTCACTCTCTCTCTCTCTCTAACAAATAAATAAATAAAATCTTAAAAAAATAATAAAATGTTATCAGGCATTATCAGTCCCCTCTCCTGTGTCAAAAAGTCTCAGATTCATGCCCAAGTGTTAATGTAAAAACAAAAAACAAACAAACAAAAAAACACCTGGATGGTAAGTGGTGGGAGATATACCTTACGAAGAAGTAAAAGTACATGTGTGATCTTTCAAAAAATTACATAATTGTAAACATGAACATTGCAATTACAAACTATTTTCCAATACTACTTGTGGAGAGCAAAATGCAGTCACCCTTGTCAAGTGGGGGCCAATGTCAGCAACGATACAAGCAGTAAGGATACTGTGGTTACCAGATATCATGGAGACCAGCACCAGCTGCTGACAGCCCAGAACTGACAACAAAGCAGAAGCAGAGGTGGTCTACAGAGGCCCAAGACTGATGAAATCCCTTTTAAGAAGGAGGATTTGGGGTAGCAAACTGTCAGACTCTTCAGACACAGCCCCTCTCCGTTTGACGACTGCAAAAAGGCAGCTGCTGCTGACAGCTCTGATGGATGGATCTCTGAGCAGAACTCAGATCCTTCCTGCTTGAAAATCAGAAGCAGTCAGTGCTGAGAGCTGACCCGGACCAGACCAAGACCTTGTCTCAACTGTGCACCCACAGACTGACTTCACGTTTGATCTGTTAGCTTCCTGTCCCCCTAGTTACCTTGTTTGCTGTGTGACTTGTCTTCTATCCTGCTTTGTATGCTGTGTAAGAAGCCACATTAATCACATGGTGAAATGTCATTGAGTTTGGAATCCTGAACCTGCTTTATAATTATGTTATCCTTGCTTTATGACTGAATAAAGCTGACATTGTAGAAAGACACAACTCATGTGTGCGCCTTCATAGCATGCCCACGCCGCTCTAATTCTTTAAGTTGACATATAGCTTGCTTCTCCTATTTTCTTCTTACTAACAATGAAAAAGGTATCTTTGTACACAGGGCAGACAGTTTTGGTAGATTAAATTAATAAAAGCAGAATTTCAGGACCAAAATATGAACATTTTTAAAGCTTTACATACATGTGGCCAAAGTATCCCCTTCTACAAAGTATCCCACATAAACTCACAAACAATGATCCTTCCTCCATAGTCTTTTCATGATAAGGCATTAGCATTCATTTAACTCTACCAGTCTGGTATATGAGCTCGGTTTGCGTTTATCTGAATAGTAGTGAAATCAAACATACATACTTCTCACTCTTTTTTCTTCTTCTTTTTTTCTTTTGTGGCTTTTAATAGCCTATTCACATTCTTTGCACATGTTTGGAAGTGTGGAAATAAATGAGGAGCCCTCACATGAGAGCGAGCAAAGACTTTTTACTTCAGAGCCTATTATAACATGGGAGTGAGCCACCATCACCTGGGTTTGGCAGTGACTCGAGGGAAGATGGGTCAACGAAAGCTTTGTAGTGAAATAAAGGGAAGCCTTCAAGTGTGCTCTGGGTGGGAGTTGTTGGCATGGTGAACCTGGAAATGAACTAGCTACAAATGGGTCATCTATATGATTGGTTTGGGGGAACATATTTGACTTTGTCTGGTTGGTCCTGAGTTGAAGCTGGGCAAAAATTAGGGAAAGGGAAGGTAATTACCAAGTCATGGCCATTTGAGGCTGATTGCTCATTGCTCTGATTTTTTTTTCCATCATACATCAGTTTTGCCTGTTACTGTCTACAACATACTTTGAAATGCATCAGAAGTAATATGTGTCGATCAAAGGATAAAGGGATAAATAGATGGATAGCTATATGATAAGGCAAGTATAACAAAATGTTAATGATAAAATCTGGATAAATTAGGATAATAAGCATATGCATATTCCCTATAGAATGCTTTCAACTTTTATATGTTTGGAAATGTAAATAATAAAATATTGGAAAAGAGAAAAGAAAAGCAAAAGCCCAAAGAAGAGCTAAAACACTTCTGGAAGGATCAAGATTAGGGAATATTGCTAGATATAAAAAATATATAAGATATATTAATCAATACAGTGCGGTGTTGGTACAGAGATAGAAAAACTGACCAAAAGAACAGAATGGAGAAACCAGAAACAAACCACACATACACGGAAACTTCACTTATGGTGAAAATAGCATTGCAGACCCGTAGAGGAAGAATAGATTTTCAAGAAATGTTACTTGGACAATTGGTTATCCATGTGGAAAAATAAAATAAGGTTCCTTCCTGACAGCATAAGACCTGATGAATTAAGGACTTAGGTGGGAAGACAAGACTATACAAGTTTTGAAGATGTAGTTGGCTGATGCTCAGACTCCATTTCCGCTTTCCTCTGATCTGTATCCCTGTGCTGCACAAATCTTATTTAAAAAACAAAACAAAAACAAAAATTCTCAGACTCCCAGTAGCTAAGAAACAGAATACAAATTAGGTCTAATCCATTAAGTGCACTGACATGAAATTTAGAAGGTGGCAATGAGGCCAAGGCCACATACCTGCTGCTTTATGCTGCCTTCTGTTTCAGGCAAGCCCATAGAGAACTCAGAGTAGACTCCTAGTCTAGACTAGTAGACTAATCTACCCTAGTCTACTACTAGGGTAGTAGTCCACCACTAGGGTAGGACTCCTATGTCCTAGTCTACTACTAGGGTAGTAGTCCACCACTAGGGTAGGACTCCTATGTCCTAGTCTACTACTAGGGTAGTAGTCCACCCCTAGGGTAGGACTCCTATGTCCTTCCTACCCTAGTGGTGGAGGGTCCTTGTGCTGTTATTAATAGCTGGCTTGCTTCATCATCCTTTATTTTTTGGCTCTTCATCCTCCATGGAACCAATGCCTATATTAAATTTCTTCTGTTTCATACCTAGAGTGGTCCTTGTTTTTCAGTTCCTTAACTGATATATCCAACTATATACATCACAAGCGAATCTGAAAAAGCTTTAAAAAAAAAAAAAAGCAAATTGCTGCAGAATAACAATAATACAATTGTACTTACCTAGGCTCCATAAATATGCAAAAAGAGTGTATTGGAGAGGGATATAAACATATGCTAAATTTATAAAGAAAAACTATAGGAGAATGTCAGCAGTGGAGGTGTAGTTTCTGAATCTTACTAAATTACCCATTAAACAGGGGCACCTGGGTGGCTCAGCGGGTTAAAGTCTCTGCCTTTGGCTCGGGTCGTGATCCCAGGGTCCTGGGATCGAGTCCTAAGATCGAGCCCCACGTCAGGCTCTCTGCTCAGCAGGGAGCCTGCTTCTTCCTCTCTCTCTTTCTGCCTGCCTCTCTGCCTACTTGTGATCTCTGTCTGTCAAATAAATAAATAAAATCTTTAAAAAAAATTACCCATTAAACAAAAGACAAGATAAGGCAAGAGAATAGCAAAGTCAAAATCCACTGACAACATCTACAAGAAAGCAAGTGACAAGGTATCCATCTGGAAAGCCACGTACAGGGAATGTATCTCAGAATCAATTGCCTGAGACATGGAAGAGAATATTTCATCCCCGTTTCCCATCTTCCAGAGTTGCCCCAGAAGATCTGAATGCGTTCTTAATACCACAGTGCTCCCAGGTTTGCACACATGCTAGAACGCTGAGCAGGCTCCTGTCCATGCTCCACACAGCAGTGGCAGAGAAGCCCATGGCAAAAAGCAAGAGGTACGGCAGTGTAGCCGAGCTGAGGGCTATCAACAAGTGATCAGAAAAAAATAGTGGGTGAACCAGAGTCAAGGACACATCCCATGCAAACTCTGAAGACTGACAATAAAAAGATACATTTTCATTCCAAGTACATATGTAACATTCAGGATAACTGGCCAGAGTTAGGCCACAAAGAAAACCTCAATAAACTCCCAAGGGTGGATATGGTACAAAGATCATTCTTTGACTCCAGTGAAATAAAACTAGAAATCAATTTCAAATAATAATAGTTTTAAGAGATATAAACACACACATGCAAACACACACACCATTAACTCCTAATTCAAGGAGGAAATACAAGACAAAATCATGGAAGTTCTTAAAAATAACAAAAATGAAAACATTACACATTAGAAGCTATGATGTATAGTTAAAGCACTAGTGAGAGGGAAAATTACATATGTGTATGTTATGTAAATAAATAAGCATACATATGCAAGAACATATACCCATATAAGTACAATGTGTATATATAAATTAACTATCAATTCTAATAACTAGAAGGAAAAAAATAGTAAACCAAAATAAAGCCAAAAGAAGGAACTAATAAGACAAAAACAAATCTTAATGAGTCAAAAAAAGGGAAAATACTAGAATTATCAGATAAATACAAAGTTGTTTCTCTGAATGAAATAAATGAAAGAGACCAAACATTAGCCAGATAATTAAAGAAGTGTAAGGCAAGGTGGGGAAATGACAAAGGAGAAGTAACATCAATCAGGGACTTTGAACAAATCATAAAGAATGACTTCAGAGGATGACCATTTGTCCCTCCTTGTCCCAGCATTGCTTCCAGTGATCACACACTTTAGATTTCAATTGGAAAATGATTTTTGTGGTCACCTTAGTTTTGCACAGCTCTCTGCATAAATTTGGAACCCCAAATTGAAATGAATAATTTTATAAGTGATGTAGCAGCAAAAGTAACCATGCAGAGATAGAAAGTATAAATAAGATAATTCCCATGGAAGACAAAGAGAAAATAGTTCTATGGGCTCTCCCTGAAAAAAGCACCAGAACCAGAAAGTTTCACAAGGAAATTCTACCAAACTTTTTAAAGATGAAATAATAGTAATGGTTATTTAAACTCTTCCAGAACACAAAGAGAGAAAACTTCCAAACTCAGCTGTGAAGGAAGCAGATTGACACAAAAACCTGAAAAGGATTATAGCCAAAAGAAAATTAAACCATTCTCACTTATGAATATCAATGCAAACATCTTAAACTATTAGCCAAGAGAATCCAGTGGCACAATAAAAAAATTATGTAGTCTATGTGGTCTCCCTTCCCTGGAACAGAAAGCTTGTTAAATATTAGAAAGTCTTTTAAAATAATCTAGCATATCAAAAAAGCTAAGGAAGAAAATTATATTTTTATCTTCATAGATGCAGAAAAAGTAATTATGAAACTCGGAATTCATTCATTTAAAAAAAACACTCAATAATCAAAAATTAGAGGAGCAAGATGGTGGAGGAGCAGGAGACCTAAATATTACTGGGCTCTAGGAGTTCAGCTAGATAGTTATCAAACCATTCTGAACACCTACAAACTCAACAGGAGATTGAAGAGAAGTAGAACAACAATTCTAGGAACAGAAAAGCGACCACTTTATGGAAGGTAGGACATGTGGAGAAGTGAATCTGAAGCAATACATTGGAAGATAGATTGGGGGCGGAGCATCTTTCAGCAAGTGGTAGAGCAGTGGAGCAAAATCGGAAATTTTAGAAGTCTGCTCCACTGATGGATATCACTCCAGAGACTAAGCAGGGGGTGGAGCCCTTGCAGAGACAGTGTGATCTCAGGACCACAGGGTCACAAAAAGACTGGAGGTGCCTGAGTGCAGCAAAGCCTCCAGGTATCCGAGCAGGGAAGCTGGCTAGGGAGACAGAGCTGAGGAGTGCACTTTCAGCTCAGGGTTACCATAAACCATGATCTAAGGCCAAATCGGGCCACTGCTCTTAGAGCAGGGACCCCACAAGTAGCAGATCTGGGGAGACTCACCTTCCTCTTCTAGGAGGAGTGGCATGGGAGCACATTGCAGGAATTGGCTGGGTTTAAAGACTCCAAACAGGGCTGCACACCAGAGATAGAAATGCTTGGTCATGGACCAGGTGAGCATGGAGTGTGGCCAGAGACCAGGAGATGGAAGCGATTGACTGCTTTTCTCTGAGGGTGCACTGAGGAGTGGGTCACTGAGCTCTTGGCTCCTATGGCCAGAGATTAGGAGGATGCCATCTTCATTCCCATCATCCAAAGCTGTACGGAAAGCATTCAGGGAACAAAAGCTACCAAGAGCAAAACCGAGCAGATTACTTAGCCTGGACACTGGCAAGGGTGGTGCAATTCCGCCTTGGGTAAAGACATTTGAGAATCACTACAACAGGCTCCTCTCCCAGAAGATCAGCAAGAACATCCAGCCAAGACCAAGTTCATTAACCAATGAGAACTGTGGAACTCCAGACCTAGAGAAATACAGCACATAGAATACATGGCTTTTCCCCCCATGATTCCTTAGTCTTTCAAAGTTAAATTTTTTTAATTTTATTTTTTTCTTATTCTATTTTTTAAAATTTCCTCTTTCCTCTTTTAACATTTTTTAATATTTTATTTTATCAATACCTTTTGAAAAATCTTTTTAAATTTTCATTATTATAGTAATATTCTATCCCTTCATTTTATTTCAACTTATTTCTTTATACATATAGGTCTTTCTTTCTTTAAAATTTTGGGATACTGTTTCTTCTAACAGATCAAAATATACCCTAAATCTAGCTCATGGCCTTGTTCTAGTCTCTAGCCTGATCACAAGAGAAGCAAGGGCAAAAATGAACTATTGGGACTTCATCAAGATCAAAAGCTTTTGCACAGCAAAGGAAATAGTCAACAAACCCAAAAGACAACCAACAGAATGGGAGAAAATATTTGCAAATGACATATCAGATAAAGGGCTATTATCCAAAATCTATAAAGAACTCATCAAACTCAACACCCAAAGAACAAATAATCTAATCAAGAAATGGGCAGAAGACATGAACACACATTTCTGCAAAGAAGGCATCCAAATGGCCAGCAGACACATAAAAAAGTGCTCCACATCACAGCATCAGGGAGATACAAATCAAAACCACAGTGAGATACCACCTCACACCAGTCAGAATGGCTAAAATTAATCAGTCAGGAAACGAATGTGACACACTTATCACAGGATAAACTTAGTCTGTGACATTTGGAATTTTTTTCCAAAATAAGATATAGAATATTTACATCACTCCCAGAATGTTTCCTATGTTCAGTTAGCAACCTTCCTACAATAAGCAACTTCCATTTTTTTCCATCATAAATTAGATTTGTCTGTTCTTGAATGTCATGTAAAATATAATCATATGCTATGTGAGCTGGATTCTTTGATCAACAAAAGATTTTGAGGTTCATTTATATTGTTTGGTCATAATGGTTGTTTACTCCTTTTTACCACAGTGTAGCATTCCATGGTGTAAGTATGCCATAATTTCTTAATCCATTTTCCTGTTGGTAGACATTGGGCTGTTTCTGCTTTGAGTCTTTAATGAGTGATGCAACTGAAAATTTGTTGAAAAGTCTTTTTTCATTGAACTTCTTTGGCAGCCTGCGAAAAGTCAACTGGTGAATAATTGTGGCTCTCTCTGATTGGTTTCATCAGTCCATTTATCTCTCCCTACTATTTCTATGACAGTGGTTCTCAACCAAAGGGACTTTTTCTCCACCTCTGGGGGTACAGAGGGAAGGAGGCAGTTGGTGATGTGAGGATAAATTTAGTCTGCGACAATTCAGATGGGGGGTGGCTACTGACATCTAGTAGATAGTGGCTAGAATTGCTGCCTAACATCCTACAGTGTATATGACAATGCCTACAACAAAGAATTATCTGGCCCAAAATGTCAGTAGTGCCAAGGTTGAGAAAGACCAGTCCATAGCAATAGAACACTGCCTTGATTATGGTAACTTTACAATATGTCTTAAAATCAAGGGGTGCCTGGGTGGCACACTGGCTATGTGTCCAACTCTTGGTTTCAGCCCCTGTTGTGATCTCAGGGTCATGAGATCAAGCCCTGTTTTGGGCTCCAAGTTCAGTACAGAGTTGAGACAATCTTTCCCTCTGCCCCTCCCCCACAGCTCTCTCACGCTCTCTTTCTCTCTCTCTCTCTCTCAAATAAATAAATTAAGCTTTAAAAAAATAAAATAAAATCACAATAAAATCAAGTAGTGTAAGTCCTCCAACTTTGTTCTTTTTCAAGATTGTTTTGGTCTTTCAAATTTTAGGGTTTTGAATGGGAATTGCATTGAATCTTTATATAGATGGGGGAAACAGGCTTCTTAACAATACTAAGTCATCCAATCCATGCACATGCTCCTGGATGCTATACTGGTTGGTAGTTTTCTTTTCTTGTAATGTCCTTGCCTAGTTTTTGTATGAAAATTATGCTGGCCCTATGAAATATTTTGGGAAGTATTCCCTTCTTTCTATTTTCTGAAAGATTTTATGTAAACTTGGTATTATTTCCATCTTCAACGTTGGTAAATTTGGCAGTGAAGCCATCTGGACTGGCAGTCTGTGTGTGTGTGTGTGTGTGTGCGTGCAAGATTTTAATTATGAAATAAATTTACTTATAGACAAAGGGCTATTCAGATTTTCTAGTGGGTTTTTTTTTCTTGCATCCATTTTGGTAATTTGTGTCCTCTAAGCATTGCTTTAATGACACTCTACAAATACTGATATGTTATATTTTTATCATTCAGTACAAAATAGTTGTCTTTGATTTCTATTTCTAGACTAATGGACAATTTTGAGATTTGTGTCTTAATCGTCAAGTATTTGAGGGTTTTCCAAATATTTTGGGTTCTTTATTTCTAATTTCATTACATTGTGGCTAGAAAATATACTCTATTATTTCAATCCTTAGAAATTAAGTTTTGTGTGTGTGTGTGTGTGTGTGTGTGTGTGTGTGTGTGTGTGTGTGTTTATGGTTCAATATCTAGTCTATACTTGTAATATCCCATATGAACTTAAAAAGAATGTGTTGTAGAGTGGAATGTTTTAAAATGTCCATTAATTTAATTTGGTTGATAGTATTATTCAAATCCTCTGAATTGTTACTGATTGTTTTTCTACATATATTATCAATTACTGAGAGAAGTTAAATCTCTAACTATATTGTTAAAATCTCTAACTATACTTATAGGTTTCTCTATTTTTCCTTTACTTCCTTCAGTTATTGTTTCATTAAACCCTGTTACTAGATATCTACACACTTACAACTTATGTGTATTCTTAATTAATTGACCTTTTATCATTATGAAATGTCCCTCTTTATCTCTGAAGATGCTTCTTGTCCTCAAGTCTACTTTGTCTGATATAATATTCTAATTTGAGTTTTCTTAAGCTTACTCTTTGTCTGATATATTTTCCCCAATTTTTTGCTTTTGTTTTATTTGTGCCTTTATATTTAAAATCTGTGTCTTATAAACCATATACAGTTTGACCTTTCTTTTTTACACAGTTGTACAATCTCTCCCTTTTAATTTGTGTTCATTTCATTCTCATTTATTCTAATTAAAAATATTGTCCATTTTAATTCTACAATCTTAATATTTACTAAGTAGCCCCTCTGTTCTTTGTTCTACTTTCTCTCAATTCCTGCCTTCTTTTGAATTAGTTATTTCTTGGGATTCCATTTTATCATTGCTCTCAATTTATTAGGCACACCAATTTGTTTTTAAGTTGTTGCTCTATGGTTTATAATATGCAACTTTAATATATTATAATCTACTTTCAAATTATATTATGTCATTTTACATACAATGTAAGAATCTTACAACACTATTCTTCCTGTTACCTGTCCTTCAACCTTTGTTAGTGTGTAGTCAGACACTTTTACTTCTATATGATATAATCTCAAAAATAAATAGTTATTCTTTACGTTTTCAGTATCCAATTGTCACTTTAAAAATTATGAAGTGAGGGGGCGCCTGGGTGGCTCAGTGGGTTAAGCATCTGCCTTGGGCTCGGGTCGTGATCTCGGGGTCCTGGGACTGAGCCCCGTGTCAGGCTATCTGCTTGGCGGGGAGCCTGCTTCCCCCGCCCCCTCTGCCTGCCTCTCTGCCTGCTTGTGATCTCTGTCAAATAAATAAATTTTAAAAAAATTACGAAGTGAGAAAAATATAGGTTCCTGGGTGGCTCAGTCAGTTAAGCATCAGACTCTTGATTTCAGGTCAGTTCATGATCTCAGGGTTGTAAGATCAAGCCTTACCTTGAGCTCCACACTGGGTTTGGAGGGCATGGAGTCTGCTTGAGATTTTCTCTGTCCTCCCCTTTTGCTCCTCCCACTGCACGTGGGCTTTCTCTCTCTCTCTCAAAAAAAAGAAAGAAACGGAAAAAATAATGGTATTTTATGTTTATTTACATGTTTACTGTTTCCATGTGTCATATTTTTTTTTGCTTTTTTGCATGCCTCACATTTATTTATTATATGCCCGATATTATGGGTAAAAGAATAGTAGAGACTGAAGCAAATAATATTTGCTCCAAGGAAATGGGCACCTGGGTAGCTCAGTTAGTTAAGCATCTACCTTTGACTCAGGTCATATCCCCAGGTCCTGGGCTGGAGACCCACATTGGGCTCCCTGCTGAGAGAGGAACCCGCTTCTCCCTGCCCATCTGCAGCTCCCCCTGCTTGTGGTCTCTTGCTCTCTCTCAAGTAAATTAATAAACAAAATCTTTAAAAAATATATATTTGCCCCAAGGAAAAGGCACACATATTCTTCTGTTATGCCATAACATGGGGGCCTAAATAAATCTAATTTGAGGTTAAGCTGGGTTGGGGCTTTGTTATAGCTTTCATTCACCACTGACTCCAGATATTTTCAGGGTAATATAAGGACTTTCTCTTCACCAGGACTTGGGCTCAATGCATTAATGACTTCAAGATCTCTTTAAGATTCACTGTCCAGCTGCTCCCCTTCAGCACCACAGGAGAGCTCTCTCTGCTCAACAGCTCAGCTCTCAGCTTGAGTCACTGAGGGCTTCTCTTTGCCTTTCAGTCCTTCTGGTTTTGTGCATTTCTGTAAGATCTTTCTCCATCCCACTGCCCCAATTCTCGTCTTTCACAGGCTCTAAAGTATACTTGGTGATGGCCTGAAGTGCACTGGAGTGATTTCTCATGGTTTTCCTGCTCTGCTCCCTGCGTTCTATGGGTTCCTGCCTTGTATTAAGGGATGGCCCTGGTGACTCAAGGAAAATTCCCTTCACTCTCCTGCTCCGCACACAGCTTTTAGTGGAGTGGACCACTGCATTTAACCTAGAGAAGGAGCCAAGAATCTTAAGTAGAATATTTTGATTTCCTCCAGCTCTCCTGCCTTGTCCCAGCCCTCAGCACACTACTTATCCTCTTGCACTCAAGGCAAACCCTTGGGAAAGTGTAGTGCTCTCTGGCCAGGGCTTTTCAGGATTCTAATTCACCACACACACACACACACACACACACACACACACCAGCTCATACCCAGTCATTATAAATTCTTTTCACCTACAGTGAATTATTCTTTCTCCTCTCCCTTCCCCAGTGATAAAGGCAGCCATTCCTCTATTTTTTGCTAGGAAAGATTTATCACTTTCTCTAATTTTAGCTTCCTTTTCCTCCTTGACTCTCTGGAGTCAAGGTTAAAAAAAAAACAACTATGATTTTTGTGGTTTACCTTGTTTGTTCTCATTGTTAATACCTTGCAACATTCTATAGCCTAACTGGCAGCAGAAGTCTCTCCTCAACTTCAATTTTAATGAATGCACTTTGAATAGTCATGGAGGTCTAACCTCTTATAGATGTTCTCACACATGATTTTCCAAGTTCTGCTGAACCTCCGGACACAGCTTTTGTCTAAGTTGATCCAGGAGATTCTTATCTTAAAACCAATTAAACTTGGCAATACTATGAATGGAAATGTGAGAATAAAAGATGAAGCAAAGGAAAGGGAAGAGGAGGAATATTTGTTAGGTGACTTCTGTAAGCCAAGCATATCAGATATGTCTGTGGTATTCTCTCTCTTAATACTGATCACAGCCCCATATTGCTGCCTTCATTTTAAAGCTGGGGGATTGAGTCTCAGAAACTAAATTGCTTGTGTTATAGAGTGTAACTAGACAGGATAGAATATAAGCCCAGTTTTCTCTGATTGCACATCTTGTGCTTTCTTTCCTAGAATGTTATATGCTCAAGACAAGAATGTACATGGGGAAGACTGAGGAAATCATGTATGCAGTAGTGGTTGAGCACGTTGGAGAGATAATACAGAATCAGATCAAATGAACTGTGATTCTAGTTGTAGATGTCTGAAATTGACCTCAAAGGCAATTGGTATCATTGCAATTTCCTGTATTGTGGCGGGAATGTAAGAAAACTTTTTCTGGAAACACTAGATGAGTCAAGAGCTGGTTGACTTAGTCTCCATACTGTGTGCATCATCGATCCAAACCCAAATGAACCTACAATGTAGTAATAACCGAATGCTTGTTTGCAAATGCCGCTTAGAAGCAGATCTAACCTTCCCTTCCCACCAGAGTGCACCCCGGCACCACTCCTCTGCAGGCATTCTAGGCTGCCCCTGCCAAGCCAGGGTAGACAGGAGGAGGGGCCAGAGCTCTGCCTAGAGGGCTTTGCCAGAAATCACATAGCTGACCTCTCACTGGCAACAAGCTGAAGAGTTTCCCACTGGGCTTTATGAGGGTAGTAATATGAGGCATGTAATTTCCTTGAAACCAAGTGCAGAAGTTATAGCTGCTATTTGAAATACATGCTGAGTTTAAAATTTGCTTTAGCATATTCCTAAATTGTGTGTCATTTTTCATGCAGTTGAAACTAAAGAGGCAAAGTCCCAAAACTTAAAAAAAAAAAATCCACATCGTAAAAACCTTAGTCAACACTTTTCCTTATGCTTGTAGAGTTAATGAACTTACTTATTAATGTTTTTGTAGCACAATTCAAACATGATCACCCTTCATTTAACTACTTTTCCCTGAGCAACAGAAGCTTTAAACTACATACACATACCTTAAAATTCTATATGCCCTTTGGGAAAATATATGTGCTGGCTCCCTCTGTGTTCAGAAGCCCCCATAAACAGTGTGGCACGTCTGCCACTATTACCATCTGGTAGCTGACACCAATTCCCTTGCTGGTTTCTTCCAACAAGGCAGCCTTATATGAACACTTG
Source organism: Taxidea taxus jeffersonii (assembly GCA_003697995.1). NCBI lineage: Eukaryota > Metazoa > Chordata > Mammalia > Carnivora > Mustelidae > Taxidea > Taxidea taxus. The sequence continues at coordinate 36,894 of ML098521.1, read as the reverse complement.
CAGTAACATTTGCCAGGCTTTGGTGACACAGTGGGAATTAGGCTCAGTTCCTTTATTTTCCTGCCTCTCTGGTGGAGGTTTCTCAGGATTCAGGCAGGTCTCAGCTTTGGAGAACTCATAACAGCTTAGCTGGAAGGAGACAAGCATGGAAATGGTGATGAATCCATTCTCCGTAGGCCTATTCATTCTCACGTGCTGTGAGAGATAACCAGTGACCAGAGAGCACTCAGGCACCCTTGATGACTTAGAGCTGCATTAGTCAGCATATTTTCAGCATGGTTTTCATCTTTAGTACACTTACTTAATCGAGCATCAGAGAAGCCATGATAGAATTAATATTCAAGCAAAGCTTTGGATTAGGAACCGAATAAAAGCCACATGGCTCCCTTGTTGTTCTGCTGAGTGGTGATCACCATTTTATATAGTAGCCAGATGTCCAGTTTTCAGAGCATTGCTCAAAAAGAATAAAATTAGCTTGATTTTCAGAAAGGAACAAGTGATGGGTCAGATTGGTCTGTTTCATTGATGCAGGGGACTAGAAGAGCATAGAAGCATGCAGAGACCACTAATGCAGCTAGAAGATTCACGTTCATTAAAGGGCAAAGTAGAGGGAAGAACACTGACTTAGGAGAGAAACACCTGGGTTCAAATCACTCTTTTGCTCTTTTCAGCATTGACAAGTGATCTAGGTCTCTGAAAGTCAGGTTTTAAATCTGTAACATAAAATAACATATACCTGATACTGATGGGATGAGAATTAACCAGAATATAGTTAGGAGATTGAAATAGGAACTTAATAAGAGGTAGCGAGGTCAAAGTGAATGAGGTTTAGATCAGAATAATGCTCAAAATCAGTCAGTGTGATTATGTCCCATGGGGTCAAAATGCTGCTCAATGTCAATGGAATGATGGCCCTTTTGGTCAGAATGAGGCTCAAGGTCATCACAGCTCTAACTCTCTTTTGGATAAGACAAATCAGTATAAGCCAGTTAGAAGACTGGAGACTAGATAGACGAGCATCTAAGTGGATCAGGGCATTAGAACTGAATCAGCTGTAGGAAATTAGAGAAAATCAAGGTAGAGATTAAAAGAGAGAGAGAGAGAGAGAGATATCAAAGATATGGCATGTGTGGAAAATGGGGAGGTAGGATAAATCGAATACCCAGTCATGCATCAGAAGACTTCAATGTCAGGTTCAGTGTCAGCTGAGTGTCACATCATCAGAGACATTCAGGCAGCCAACAGACATTGGAAAGTAGATACCAACCCACCCCATTTAAATGCAATTCGCCCATATTCCTGGGGATAGATCATCATCGAGGCCAAAATATCAGAAATAGTTCACAGCTTTACTTAAAATTTGACGGTTCTTGAGACTATATATAACACTGTCCCTACAGAAAGACTGCAACTTTTTTGTTCTTTCTCAGAAGGTTAGGTAAAAAACTGTTACATTCTTACAACTTTCAAAACTTGGCAGTCTTTGGCTGTCGCCCCTGCCATATTTCACATAAGGAACTTTAAGACTGTGGTGACATTGTACCTGCCACTGTATTTTTGCCACTGTACCTGCAGTACCTAACACACATCCTGAACATAATTTCTCAGTGTTCAGCTGGATGGATGGATGGATGGATGGATGGATAGTTGGATGGATGGATGGATAACTGAATAGGTTATTATTCCTTCATTTAGATTATCTTGTTCTGCCTTTCGTTCAAAATCAGTCTTCCCTTTTTTCAAAGACCTCAAATTATCCTCAAAGAAACAGATCCTTGCTTCTTTCCTGATGATCCCACAGCATTTGGCTCATATCTGCTAGAATGCACAGTGTGTCCATCATTTTTTCCATGCCTATTTCCCCTCATTTCTACCAGATCACAAGCTCCTAAATGGTAGGGGCCAAATCTTATTCATGTTTAACTCCCTAACGAGGGGTTAACTTAATACCAGGCATTGCACCAAGTTATAATTTCAAAACTATAAGGCATAGGAAAAATCTTGACAGCAACCAGAAAGAAAAGACAAATAACACATGGGGGAAGACAAATTTAAGTGATAGTGAATTTCTCATCTGAAACCACAGATGCCAGAGGAAGTAGCATAATATTCTTCAACTACTGAATTGAAAAAAAAAATCCATTTCAAACTCTATATCTGGTGATATTATCCTTCAGGAATTAGAGGGAAATAAATGTGCTTTCAGACAATGGAAAGCTAAGACTGTGTTGCTAGCAAATATATTCTTTAAAATTTAACCTAAGGAAGTTCTTCTAACAGGAAAGAAATGATAAAAGAAAGAATCTCAGAGCATCAGGAAAGAAGAAAGAACAATGGAAAGAGTAGAAATATGGGCACTTATAAGAACCTAAACTTTTCCATATGAGTTTTATGAATAATATTTGATGATTAAAACAAAAATTAGAACATCATTTGGTATTCAAGACAATGATGTTTAAAAGTTGGAAAGGGAAGTGACCTAAGTGAAACTCAGGTTTTCACACTTCACTTGAAACATTAGTGTTGATACTAGTAGAGTATTATATTCTGAATGTTTCTGGGTGTTTTTATGAGTGTTTATGTCTGAGATTAACATTTAAGGCAGCGGACTTCTACTAACCCAGATCATCCTCCATAATGTGAATGAGCCACCTCCAATCAGTTCATAGCTCAAACAAAACAAAAATAACCTCCCCTAAGTGCTGGCAGGTGGCCTTTAGACTTGAATGTACTGAGTCTCTAGTCTGATAGCCCACCCTGAATATTTTAAACATGCTAGCCTCCATAACCACATGAGGCAATTCCTTAAAAAAAAAAACCCTTCTATATGTATGTTGGTTCTTTTTTTCTGGAGAATCTGACTAATACAGAGAAATGCTCTGTTTCTAAATAAATGAAGGTGAAATCCTAAAACATGCTCATCTGACCTGAAGGAACAGCAAAAAAACAGAAACAGAGGAACAAGAATCAGAAGAAATAAAAAGAAAACAAATAATAAAATATCAGAGTTAAATGCTAATCTATCAATAATTATCTTAAATGTAAATTGTTTAAATATACCAAATAACGGAGATCTGAAGACTCTCTACCCACTATATGTTGCTTCCAATTCACTTCCAATTCAACAATATAAATAAGATGAATGTAGACAGATGGAAGAAGATATGCACCACAATTATTAAAAAGCAGGAGTGTCTATATTAATATGACAAAATAAACCTCACAACAACAAAAATATACTAGAAACAAAAAGGAGCATTACAAATAATAACAGGATTAATATATCAGGAAGACATAACGACCCTCGTTGCCTCAGCAACAAATGACAGTCTCAGATACATATGGCATAAACTAATAGAATTGAAAGGAGAAATAGACAAATCCCCAATAAAAATTAGAGACTTCAACACTCCCATCTCTGCAACTAAACAAAAAGTTACCAAAGAATTTGAAGATCCAAACAATACAATCAACCAAAAATATCTAATTGATAAACAGAGAACACTCCATCCACATTGTTTTCAAGAAATCATAGAACCCTCACCAAGCTAGACTATTTCTGGGGCTATGAAATAAACCTCCAAATTTAAAAGAATTGAAATTATGCAAAGTGTGCTCTCCAACTACAGTAAAATCCAACTGGAAATCAACAACAAAAAGACAATAGGAAAGTCTGCAAACATGTGGAAATGAAATAACATACTTTTAAACAACCTATGGGTCAAAAAGGAAGTATCCAAAACTTTAAATACATACAATAAAATAAAAATAAAGCTACAGCAAATCAAAATATGTGGAATGCAGATAAAGCAGCGTTGAGAGGGAAATTTATATCATTAGCACTTACATTCAAAAGGAAGAAAGTTCTCAAATCAGTAACCTAAGTTCCTACCTCAAGAAACTAGTAAAAGAAGGACAAGATAAATCCAAAGCAAGCAGAAAAAGAGAGGTAATATACAGAAGAGGAGAAATCAATGAAATTGAAAAATAGAAGAACAATAGAGAAAATCAATAAAATAAAAACTAGTTCTTTGGGGGAAAAATCAATAAAAATGATAGGCCTTTAGCTAGACTGACAAAAATAGAAGGCAAAATCACCAATATCAAGAATGAAATAGGGAATATCTCTATATATTCTACAGCCATTGAAAAGATAATAAAGAAAGAACTTAGGCTCATACATTCAATAACTTAGAAGAAATGGACGAATCCTTGAAAACTACCAACTGCCAAAATTTAACCAAGATGAAATAGCCAGTAATGAAATTGAATTTCAGTAATGAAATTGAATTTGTAATTTGAAGTCTCCCCAAATACATTTCTAGGCCCAGGTGTTTTAATGGAAAATCTACTAAACATTTGAATAGAACAACACGAGCTTATCATAGTTTCTTCCAGGAAATTAAAAAAAAAAAACAAAAAACAGGAATACTTCCCAAATTATTATACAAGGTCAGCACTAATTAGATAGCAAAACCAACAAATGACAGCAGAAAAGACAATAGAGAAAGGAATCTGTATTATTTCAGGTGTATCAACAATTATCACAAATAAATTAATAACATGACCTCTTATTTCAACAAGCACTTACTAAGTATTTGTCAGTTTATTTATGAAATATTAAGCGTGTTTTATATTTTAACTTTTAATCCAATAAGAATAAATGATATCAGAGTTTGCTATTGATCAATTCAAATAATCTTCCATTACAAAGAGCTAAAAGGTGTTCAGAGGTGCCCAAAGCAAGAACATAGACACTTATTTACCAGAAGATATTGATCCAAAACAGTTATTTCTCCTCTCTAAGTGCTAAAAGAGACAACCAAAGAGATCCAGCAAGATGTCTGGGATAAAACCAGCGCCTGCAAAATTTTCATTGAGGTTGCCTTCACGCTTTCTCTCTCTCTCTCTCTCTTTCTCTTTCCCCCTTGATTGAGAAACTGGAGCCTCATCACCCCTCAATACAGAAACTGCCTTAGATTGATTTCAGAAGGCAAATATTTCAAGTGCACACTTGATAGGCTATTGACTAAAATAAATTGTCTGGAAATGTTCATCACTGTGATCATTCTCATTCATAAAGATTGAATATTTGTGATTAAAATGAAAATATATCCATTTAAAGCCAGTTACCATTAGGCAACCATCAGGAATGAAGCCAGAAGCCAATTGAACCACACATCAGAGGGCTCTTGGACCTACAAATCATGTCATGGACACAATGGCTCCTTGCACTTACACTGGGAGCACTGTAGGCCAAGGGGGTCTATGACTTCAACACTGCACATATGTGGCTGTTACTTAGAGCTCTCTGAGGTATAGATTTACATTACCATCTGCCATCTCAGTTGCTGTTTACATCTGCTTTAAAAGGGGGGTGGTGGGCATAATCAATTAAAGTATGCGTAGAAAGCCCTGGGAAAAAAAAAAAAAAACACCACCACCACACCACCACCTGAACTTGGGAAAAGTACACATATCTATCCAAAGGGAAATAAGGAACTCATACTCTCTTCTCTCTTTGAAAGATTCCCTTTGCATTGGGGAAATTAAGTGATGAGAGTGTTTTTAAATTCCTAACACAGTTCAGCTTCTCTGAAGACCTTCGGAAATATTCTCAACTATCTGTGTTTTAAAATTTATCGATAAATGTATTGGTAAATGAGATTTGATATAAATTTAAAACTTGAGCTCTATGAAACATGCTGTTAGGAGTTTGAAAAGACAATTCCCAAACTAGGAGAAAATATTTGTAAAACTGTAGACGAGTGTCTAGAATACATAAGGAAATTTTAAAGCTCAATAGTAAAAAGACAAACAAACAATCTAATGAAAAAATGGGCAAAAGACATGAAGAGATGTTTCACCAAAGAAACGTTCAGATGGCAAATAAGTCCACGAAAAGAGGTTTAACATCATTAGTCCACAGGGGAATGCAAACTAAACCATTATGAGACACAACTACACCTATACATATGAGAATGACTTTAAACAAGTGTAACAACACCAAATGCTGGCAAGTATGCAGAGAAACTGGATAGTTCCTAAGTGGCTGATGGGAATATAAAATGGTGGAGCCACTTTGGAAAATAATTTGGCAGTTTCTTATAAAATTGAACGTGTAACTGCCATGCAAGCCAGCAATTGTACTCCTGGGCATTTATCTCAGAGAAATGAATACTTCTGTTCATACAAAACCCTATACATGAATCTTTATAACAACTTTATTTGTAATAGCCAAACACTAGGAACAACTCAGATGCCCTACAACAGGTAAATGGTTATGTGTTAGCACATACCATGGAAAACCAGGCAGTAATTAAAAAGGAACGAATTATTGATGCATGAAACAATTTGGATGAATCACTAGGAATAATGCTGAATGGGGAGAAAAAGCCAAATCCGAAAATGTCATACTGTATGATTCCATGCATATAACATTTTGGAAACGACAACAGTATAGAAATGGAGACTAGATCAGTAGTTGGGGGAGTTAAGGGGTCAGTGGAAGCAGGGAGAATGAGGAAGGGAAGGGGAGGCATGTGGGTGTGACTAGTTAAGAGCAACATGGGGGATTCTTGTGGCGATGGGATCATCCGGTATCTTGACTGTATCAACACCAATATACCGCTTGGGATACTTCCTATAGTTTTGCAAGACGGCACCATTGGAAGAAATTGCTTAAAGGGTACAGAGGACTTCTCTGTATTATTTCCTATAAGTGCATGTGCATCTAAATTATCTCAAAAATTTTTTAATTTAAAAAAAGAAGTGACGAGTTTAGGAAGAAAGTGTATTTTTTCCAACCAAGTTTGGAAATGAAGATGTTGCTAACCACTGGCTAAAAATGCTATTGATGAGAAGATAAAGTAGGCAGTTGAGAACAGAGAGCTCTTTCTAGGGACTTTCTCTTAGCATCCAGAGCCTCCTTTCCTAGCCAGGAGCATTGGCAGCCCCCAGCCTTCTCCAGGAGATTCCCACAAGGACCAAGACAGATGGCTCTAACAAGGAAACCTGCTCCCTGCAGATTTGTGACCATGACCTCTGAATAAATTCTAACACTGGGAGTCAACTTCAGGATGAGTTTCATATGGTTCCAGCCCTATTATTTGGGATGTTGGCAAATGGAAAGGGGAAATCAACCACTCAGTACTGATGACAACAGGTGATTGAAGCCAGTGGGCTTCTCAAGACACATGCTGCCTGCAGCCTCTGGAAGGAGAGGAAACCCCATGTGTGGATTGCACTGTACCTTGAATCCATCTCTTGGGCATCATTGGTGGGTGGTCTCTTGGCTGCCCTCAGGGATCTGAGCCCCTCCCGCTGACACCTACCTCATCCCCTACACTAACTGCCCTACTCTTCATGCCCAGACCACTGACTACAAACTGCTCCTCTGGTCAGCATAGGACATTTCCTCCAGTGAGCTTGCCCCAAACACAGACCCTTCCTCTCTGTATGACAGCACATCACACCATCACCCTCGCTTCAACACCTTTTGCCCCCCCTGCCCTTTTCTGAAGTGCATGGGAATTCTTCATATTAGAACATTTGCTTTCATTCCTTTGAAGGAGCAAATTTTCTCTGGCCTCTACACCCCACCCCGGATAGTGAGGGCTGCTTTCTTCACTATGCGCTCTTCTCTCTGAAATACTCTTTGGCGAGCAGTACTGCAAACAGGTTAAGAGCATGGACTCTAGATCCCATTGCCCAGCTCAAACTCTAGCCTTCCATTCCTAGCAGAGAGGTCTTGCACAATGATTTATCAACTCAGCACCCCATCCGTGAAATGGGGATATGAACAGCTGCTTCTCTGGCAATGATTTGGTAGATGTAAAAAAGAGTGATTAGCACACCAGAAGCCTTCTGTAAATGTCAGCAATTGCTACTACTCTTCTCACCTTGATATTACTCCAGGAGGCCCAGGTGGTGGGTGAAAGTACTTGGAATTTAAACTCAAGTAGATTTGAGCATTAAAATCAGCTGTGGTACCTTTTGGGCAAGTCACTTAATCTGACTGTGCCTTAAGTTCTGTATTTGCAAAATCAGCCCCCCGCCCAAAGCCACCAAAAAACCTTACTACGTAGGGTGGTTTCAGAGATTAAAGGGTCTAGCTGGCTTGCCTGGATCTCTCCAGCCTTGCAAACTAGGTACTCAAAGCATAACTCCATATTGTGTTTTTGAAATGGACAATTATTGCAGTTGGGAACAGTGGCAGTGAGATCAGTCCTCTTTCCCTCTCCATCCCCCTTGCCCTGGTGCCTGTGAAACGGAGCATCCCCATGGCAACAGCAGCAGCTGGTCCCTAGATAAGAGGAGCTGGAGCCCGGCAGTGCAGCAGCCACTGCTATAGAGAAGCAGCTTCAGGGGAGGGAGAAGGCTTGCCCTCCCCGTCTCTCGCCTCACCCCAGCGCCTGCACTCATTGGTAAGTGCTTCTGATTTTTACTCCAAGAACTTTCATGGCAAGAAAAGCAAATTTCCAATAAGTTACCGGTTCTTTATGGTTGCTGGGACAAAGAGGGCTGTAGCTGGTGGAGCAAGGGTCGGGGGTGGGAGGTGGGAGCAGGGGTGTGCTTTCTGGAGCAAGGCTAAGCTTAGGCTAGATGAGGAACAGGGAAAGTTATCACCTTCAAGACATTTTTTTCTAAGGAAGGTAGAGTCCTGAATTCTGTGAGAGTCAGAATTTTTGCAAATTCAATTGCTAAGTTTCCAGAGGAACATTGGTATATCTGTGTATTCACAAGGTGAAGGAGGCTGGGGAAAGTGTGCTTCGTAAAAAACCCTTTCCATGCCCTACTTCAAGGAAGAGTCACTCCTAGGAGAAATACTGCACATTTAATCTTTTAATGAACAAACTTGATTTTAAAATGTAGTACTTTTTGACCTGAATTCAGTCCTCTAGTTAAAAAGAGATTTGACAAAGGATGTGAATTGTACATCATCAGATACCACATCGGGCTGTGGACATAACCTTCTAACTTTTTATTCCATCGAGTAAAACCAGAGTTGATTACTTTGGGGGAAATTCTTTAGAAATTTTTGGAATTTCATTACTACTAAGCCAAGTGTCAGCTCGCTCCTGACAATTAGTAGTACCGTGTTCACCAGACTTGGAAAGCAGGGCGGCAGGCAGGGGTGGGGGTGGGCGTCTCCCATTGGTTTGTAGCTTGGAAGCTTGGATCGCTCTAATCTCATTATTAGCTTAGAGAAGGCCAGAAGTGGGGCAAGCAGATGGTTCCAATGGTTCAGTTGAGATACGCACATCATAATCAAAAGGGGAGGACGGCAAAGAACAAACAAAGCAACCTACACTTCTTGAAGCGTCAGCATGCGATGGGATCTGGGCTGGAAGACTTACACAGTGTATTGTGAATACTCTCAACTCTGCAGAAAAGCCACCATCAGCCCACTTTACAGATGTGGAAACTGAGTTTCCAGGAGGGCATACCACTTTCCCAAGTTCACCCAGCTAGAGAGTGGGACAGGTAATCAAACATGTGCTTCTACCCCATATTGCACCAAATGCTTGCTGTCAGTGATCTTGAGTTAAACTTCATATTCTAACATCCAACCAAGGAATGTACTCGGTATCAAGAGCAAGGGCAAAAGGCCCAGACTCACTTTCGACCTCAGATTGAACTGAGGGATGTTTTTTAGCTGAGGAACTGGCACTCCTGCCCTAAACCAGGAGCTGGCCCTGTGCTGGTGGAGGTGAGCTCCCTCCATGCTGTCCTCAGCTTCAGCAGCCGCCCTAACTTGTCTGTCCTTCTGCATTCTGCTGGAGTTCCTTCCCAGGTCCCTGGTGTTCCAGGTCCTATTCTCAAAAGAGAGGGTGATTCTTGTCATTCAATGCACAGGTGACCTGTGTGTTGTGTGACGTCAGTTACTGTAGCCCCTCCCTCAGTGGTATCTGCATTTGCAAGTGTCTCTCTGTGAGAAGAAGGGCTTGGTCTCTTGTGAAAAGGAATGTAAAAATTAGCAAGAGGAAGTTGCTAAAGTTTAATATCCTGAAAACCTCCTCAAACCCCTGAAAGCCTATCGCTCGGTTTCCCTCCTGCACATGCTACACCAAACGGCCCTCATTCTCTCAAATGGCATCGAGAAAGTTAATACAGACCCACCATCCTTTATTCTCCAATTGAGAAATCTGAAAAACTCTGAAGACCAGAAGTTTTTAGTTGTTCTTAAGTTCAACATAAATGTATCTGGTAGCAAGACCTGAGCTGAGAGGATATGAACCTTGGTGTAGTTTTATTCATGGGATTTTGTGCACATGTTCATATTTTTGCTATGGAAGTAGTGGGTGTGACTGTGGTGTTTCCTGCGACCCCTCTTAATAGGGTCATGTAGGAAAATTTTCCTGATTTCCATGACTCATGTGGCCCCAGGCTTTCCGGGTGAGGCTGGGCAGCCCAACAGCATCCAGGTATGTCACTGTGTGAGTGTTAAAATTTAGAGACCTCACCAGGCACACAGTAAATAGCAAGAGAAAGTTAAAGGGTTGCAAACCTTTGTGCTAGAGAACAGTTCATGCAATCCCCACAAGGCACTGCATAAGAAGGGCCCTAACCTGGGGCACCTGGGTGGCTCAGTGGGTTAAGCCCCTGCCTTCAGCTCAGGTCATGATCTCAGGGTCCTGGGATGGAGCCCCACTTCCCCCTCTCTCTCAGCCTGTTGCTCTGCCTACTTGTGATCTCTCTCTCTCTCTCTGTCAAATACATAAGTAAAATCTTTTAAAAGATTTTACTTATGTTTATGTTTATATTTAGCCTCCTGGTTGGAATCTGAACACCTGAGGGACCAGGAATTTAGGAATGAAAGAAAGAACCAGCATTTCAGAAGCTCCTGAACAGCGAGCTGCTGAGGGAGACGATGAAATCTTTCCGAGCAGCATGACCAGAGCAGGGTCCTCTGGCCGGTGCGTGGAGTAAGGAGGCTAAATTAATGAAAGAAAAGCATGGGCAGGGTCAGGAATTGTAAGTGGAAATATTCCATTTCTTTCTTTTTTAAGATTTGTCTATTTGTTTGCCAGAGAGAAAGAGAGAGCACAAGCAGGGGGAGCAGCAGGCAGAGGGAGGGAGAGAAACAGGCTCCCCACTGAGCAAGGAGCCCCATGCAGGACTGGATGCCAGGACCCTGGGATCATGACCTGAGGTAGATGCTTATCTGACTGAGCCACCCAGGTGGCCCCAAAATATTCCATTTCTAAGTTCAAGAATTAGACTGGCTTGGTCTAACAGTGTTTTCACTCATTGAGCACAGCCCTTCTCCCTGAGGAGAGGAGTGGCGAGTGGGTGGGGTGACGGGCTCATCTTACACTAACACTCAACAGGCAGGTAAAGCCACAGTTACTAATAAGGTGACACTACACCAAATCTCCATCTCCTTGCATATTTGTTCCTTTCTTTGTGTGCAACTTCTCTGCCCAGAAGAGCTTAATGACATCATCCACCGTAAAATTCTCTTCTAATCCCCTGGGCAAACACACCCCTGCCTAGCACAGAGTATTTTTTATTTGTTTATTTTTTAATTTTATTTATTTATTTATTTATTTTGCTGTAAAAGCCCCAATCTGAAAACCACCTCTCTTAGCCCCCTAGCGCGTGGAGGCTGGGCAGTCCACTGCTGGCACCCTTGCAATCGCACTGGTTTAAAACAATATTGTTTCCCCCATGGACACTAGGTGCTATCTTGGGGGAAAAGCATGGGCCCTCGCCTTGTCCGTGGACTTTGGACACTGGCACGACTGTTAGGGGGACTCTTCTCTCTCTCTCAAGTCCAGTACTGTGAAAGCCGTTTTGCTCCAATGAAGCCTGGCTCTCCCGTGGTTTGGTATCTAGATGAAAATGAAAGATTTGATTATTTTTAGTTCTTTTTGGTTATACAAGCTGACCTTCATCCAGAACAATGACTGTCATGGACTGAGTATGTGCATTATACAAAGCAGGGAGCTGTTCTAATTAACCTTTACAGTAACTCCGTGAGGTAGATACTGTTATCTCTATTTTACAGATAGGAAAATGGAGGATAGGAATGGCATAAGGGGACAGAAAGGGACCTATGTTCTTGGGTGTCTCTCTATGGGTGCACCACAGAGATGCTAGCTAGCCTTCGCTCATTCTGGCCTAACAGGTGCCACTTGTAAGAAGAAAGGGCAAACGTGATTATATTGTACTTGGGCTCTATTCACCCTCACTACATCCCAAAGATTTATTCATCAAAGTCATACAGCTTTTTAGGTAAAGAGTTGAAATTTTACCTGGATCCACTGGAACTCGAAAGCTCAGATTCAGATTAAATAACCCACTATTGGGCAAAAAGAAGCAGCCATATGACCCAAGTACAAAGAAGAGCTGACTGTGGGTGAAGAAAACAAGAGGGGGACCATTGCCAGATGGGACCTAGAGTAGAAGGCAGGAGGCCTGGGTTCAAACAATTACTCTGACTCTGAGCATGACACTAATACTAGATGACTTCAATCTCTTTGAGCCTCAGCTGTCTTTCTGGAGAATGAGTATTTTTTGACTAGGTCCTCCATGGGGTGACTTTCAGCACAAAGCCAAGGACAGAGCCCTTGATTTTATGCCCAAAGAGGAGGAAGATTAGTTAAGTAGGTACACAGGCCGTATTTGAGGCTGTCACTTCGCCTGGAGGCCTCAGCATTGAGCCCACTCATCTGGACTAATGGACCCACTCAAGCAGGTGGGAGCTAGCCTCCCAAGTGAACCACATACCTCCTTATGGTCCCGGGGCAGTCTCTATACAGACACTAACACAATGGTCGGAATTGATTTCTGCTAAAGTCACTCAGTACAATCAGTGTGCTCAGAGTAACACTAAAAGCCAGGGTCAAGGAACCTGTGAACAACTCCATCTGCTATGCAGTGATCTCAGCTCATAGGGGGAGAGGCCCTCCTGCCTTCCTGGAGAAAACTGGCTTATTTTTCAGAAGACAACGGAGTTGAACTCATTCTACTGAAAATGTTAACACCACTGGTCTCTGTGATCATCCACAGGCCAGTGATACAGGAATCTTAAGAAAAGAGGATCAGTTTGGTCATTTGAATCTTATTCCTCTCTAAGCCTTCTTATTACGATGGGACATGAGTAATAAATTATCAGAAAGAAACAGAATCAGATTCTGTAAGTCTCAGCTAATGCATTTCTCATTCAGATCTGACACATGTCCATTCTGGATTTCCACTCCTCCTGGACAAGGGCTACAACTAATAGCTCTGGAAAGTTCAATGGATTTGTGGTTTAGGAAAAATGGGGGGAGCAGACTTGCTCTAATGTCAGAAATCTCTAAGGAGAAAATAATAAGGATCTATTTCAAGAGTTAGATTTTTTTCCTACCAGGACTTTACCACCTAGAATATGGATAGGGAGGAAATCTCATTACTTTATAGTTATTTTACAGTGTACATTGCATGCTACATGTGTTAATGCAATATTTATATACATGCTATGTATATGTAATGCATATATGCATATGAAACATAGCACATAATGATACAAAACTAGAGCTTGGTTCAATTTACATTCAGAGGAATCACTGAGAGTCTTGTGTGTCTACTGGAAATCTTCTGAACTGGATTTGGATCCAAGCTATTTAATAATTTGGATCTTGGCTATTTAATAATTATGTGACTAAATAAATTAATTGTGTTTTCTGATTCTTGGTTTCTTCATCTGAGAAGTAGGCATAATCTTATTACACAGAATTCAATAGAAAAATATAAGCAAGATTTAATCAAGATTTTCTGTAATTCTCAACTAACTCATTTCTAATTCAGAATTGACAAGTATTCATTCTGAAACTCCCACAGTGCTTCTGAAAGAAGATAAATATTGAACATTTGATGCACGGCAATTACCAACAAATCCATGCTTGTGTATGTGTGTTTGTGTGTGTTGTTTCATTTATTTTGACTTAAATCTTAAGTTAGAGCTTCTAGTAGGTAAGTAAAAGAAGCAGATTTGAAAAATAGGACTAAATTGAAAACACAATAGTAAGTGCTCAATAAATATACTTATTTCACAAATGAACAAATGAGCAGAGGACACACTAATAGGCTTGTTTCTTATGCTTCCGTAGTGCTGGAGAAGAAACACCTCCTTCGATGATGTCCACTGAGCAAATGCAGCCGCTTGAGCTCTCAGAAGACAGACTGGACAAGCTAGACCCTCGTTGTGACCACTTAGGTAAGAGCTCCAGTGGGAATGGCAGTAGCAGAAGTCAGAAAGGAGGGGCCTCTGCCATTGGGTTTGCAGGCAAGTCAGAGGGAGGCCCCCTGAAACCTGATCATGTAGGCCTTCTGGTGACAGCCAACACCAGATGGACAGGCAAATAGCCATGACTCCATGGGGTCTGCCATGTAAATATTAGCAGAAGCACTAGAGAGAGGTTCATTAGAGTTAGAAAAAGAGAGAAAAGGCATTGTCCTCTTTTTTGGGTCTGATGGAGTCCCAGGCAGAGCATTTTTGAGGCACTAAATGGAACGTGGCAGCACGGTTTGTTTCCAGTATTTGTCGGCACAGTTACACCCCATGTGCAGCACCAATAAAATATTTCAAATATCTCTCTTTGCCTATCAAGACAGAATTTTAAATAGCCTTTTTCTGCTTTATTGTCAATCTGTTTCCTTTCCAGAACTGACTTTTTGCATAACCTTTGTAATGAAAATACCAGAAACATTTCTGCCTCTACCCATTTCTAAAAATGAGACACTCAGACTTTTGATGGATGGGCTTCTTGCATATTCATAGCCTTTGTTTATGTCTCGCCTGGTTATGACTCCCCCCGCCTCCTCTCCCCTCTCCCCATTTGCCATCAAGATAGTTTATGTTCAGGATTTCTCCAAAAGTGGGGAAAAAGTGCAATGGAAGTAAAAGTCAAAATCGAAGCAAATCTCTTGCTCCCTGTACTGTGCATTGAGTCTTATCCTGGGGTGGAAGGGTGACCCATGACTGGTTCACATCCAGCTTGTACTTCCAGAGACCCCACAGCTGGGCAGCACCCATTCTGAGCAATATGTATTCATTCAACAAACGTCTATAGTATGTATGATATGGGGAGAAGTTAATTGTGCTATGGGGCAATAAATTTTTAAAGTTGCATTTTCAGCCAGGCATTAAGAAACATAGGGGAGGGGGATTAGGGAATGGGGTGATGGGGTGATGGGCATTAAGGGGGGCACTTGATGGAATGAGCACTGGGTACTCAGTGTTGTATGCAACTGATGAATCACTAAATTCTACCCCTGAAACTAGTAATATAGTATATGTTGATGAAATCGAATTTAAATAAAGAATTTTTTACACTAAAGGATGTGAAATCATCTAGTATATAAGCAGTACTCAATTAAGTTCCCCTCTCACCTCTTTTTTTCTTGTATTTGTAACCTTAAAAGCATATGGTTCAATGCCTTACATGCAGTATGATCTCAATAAGTGTTTATTAAATTGAAATGATTGGATGGACTTATTCAAATCCCTTAGGTGAAAGGAAATATTTATTACTATTAAATACGGCTGAAGAGAATGATGCTATTTGATTTTTTGGTTATGTACTGTGATGTCTGGATGATGGAGGCATAATAATATGTGGTCACTAAGTATTTCTAATGGTGGTTTTCTCATGTATATTGGGTTTTCTAAAACAAAGGACTATCCAAACATAAAGCCCAATAAACCATCCATAGCAACTTGAAAGGAAGAACTATTTCTTATTTGTCTTTTTAGTCCTAGAATCTTTTTTTTTTCCTATAGGG
Organism: Taxidea taxus jeffersonii; assembly: GCA_003697995.1. Lineage (NCBI taxonomy): Eukaryota > Metazoa > Chordata > Mammalia > Carnivora > Mustelidae > Taxidea > Taxidea taxus. Next base: position 21,120 of record ML098521.1, on the reverse strand, counting down.
AGAAGCAGACTCCCTGCTGAGCAGAGAGCCCAATGTGAGGCTCAATCCCAGGACCTTGAGATCATGACCTGAGCTGAAGGCAAAGGCTTAACCCACTGAGCCACCCAGGTGCCCCTAGTCCTAGAATCTTGCTCAAGTCCTGGCATAGAGGACGAGCTTCATCAGTTTTTGTCGAATAAATACATTATGAATGACACAGGTTGTCTCTAGCCCCACAAAACTGAAGTGAACAGGTTTGATACATTTAATCCTCCACATTTTAAAGACACTGACTTGAATATTTTCATAAAAAGAAACAGAGAGAGGGGCACTTGGGTGACTCAGTCAGTTAAGGACCAAACTTTTGATTTCGACTCAGGTCATGATCTTGGGGGGATTCCAGGGTTGGGCTCTACGCTCAGCAGGGGGTCTACTCGAAGATTCTCTCCCTCCTCCCCTCCACGAAGCTCATGCACTCTGTCTCTCTCTCTCTCTAAAATAAATAAGTCTGGGGCACCTGAGTGACTCAGTAGGTTAAGTGTCTGCCTTCAGCTCAGGTCATGATCCCAGGGTCCTGGGATCGAGCCCCACATCAAGCTCCCTGCTCAGCAGGGATCCTGCTTCTCCCTCTCTCTCTGTCTGGCACTCTGCCTACCTGTGCTCTCTGTCTGTCAAATAAATAAATAAAATCTTTAAATAAATAAATAAATAAATCTTTTTTAAAAAAGAAACCGAGAGGTGGTAGGAAAAGTAAAAATGAAAGATGGGATCGGGAGGGAGACAAACCAAAAGAGACTCTTAATGTCATAAAACAAACTGAGGGGGGTGAGGGGGAGAGAGGTTGGGAGAGGGTGGTGGGGTTACATTATATGTTTAAATAAAGCTTAAATAAAAAAAAATTTAAAAAAAAAGAAACCGAGAAAAAAAGAAAGAAGGAAGGGAAGAAGGAAAGGAAGAAGGAGCTGAAAAGATCGAGTTAATCTCTTAATTTCCCCAAATTCATTCACAGTTGTGGATGTACCAGACTGTAACCAGGCCATAGTGAGTTTCCAGAGAAGGCAGACAGCTTCATTGTCTGTGGCTTCTTTGAACCCTAATGGACTATCTCCTTATTCATAACATGCCTGAGGTCATTCATTCAAGCATACATTCAACAAATATTTATTAATTGTTTTAAGGGGATAAAACACAAGATATCTGTCATCAAAGAGGGCAGAGAAGACTTATGCAGAAAAGGTGTTACATGAGCAAAAATCCTGTAGATATCCAGAAAATGAAAGAGGATGCCTAGAACTGGGAAGATTTATGGAGACAGGGCAGGGAGGTGGACCTTCCTTTGGACCTGCAGAAGGTTAGAGGGTGAGCAATGACCAGAGTGAACATTCTTTTTTTTTTTTTTTTAAGATTTTATTTATTTATTTGTTAGAGAGAGCGATGGAGCACAGGCAGACAGAGTGGCAGGCAGAGGCAGAGGGAGAAGCAGGCTCCCTGCCGAGCAAGGAGCCCGATGTGGGACTCCATCCCAGGACGCCGGGATCATGACCTGAGCCGAAGGCAGCTGCTTAACCAACTGAGCCACCCAGGCGTCCCCAGAGTGAACATTCTTTTGAGGATCTAAAATATATCAAATGTAACAACTACTTTTCAACATTTACCAAATGTAGTCATCTTTTTCTGTCTCTCTCACACACACACACACACATACACACACACACATACACACTGATTTAAAATTATCCCCACTTTAGAACTTGAGACAATATTAAAGTTCCTAAAAATTAAAGCCCAAGTTCTCAGAACTAATAAGTGACAGAGTCAGCAATTGAACCCAGATCAGTCTATACCACTTATCCATTCGAGATGCATTTATGGGAGGGAGAGGCAATTAAGAATTAAATTATCAAAAGGATATAATCCTTAATCTCCAAGAAGGCTTCGTCAAGAGCAGGCGATAAACCACGATAGATTAAACAAGTGTCGTTGTCTAGAACAAATGACAGAGAAGCTCAAAGAAGCACGTCATCACCCAAAGCATTGAGGAGTTGGATGGAGCAGGGAACATACTCTCATGGGCAAGGAGTGATCAGATTGAACTCATCACACACACTGACATCTGATGGACATGATGTAGAATCCAAGCTTCATGAGCTCTGGGGACGGAGGAAGGTAAAGAGCTGAGTAAGAAGACAAGAGGACCTGGAGTAAGGATGGGCAAATGGGAGAATTGCAAAGCCAGTGAGGATGTGAATGAAGAGACCAATGCTGAAGGCAAGTGTGAACAGTCAGTGTGACCTGGCTGGCCACAGCAATGATGGCAGGTGAGGAATTTACAGAGAACCTTTCCCGAAGACTAAAGAGCATGCATGGCTCTGCACCAGCCCATGCAGTCTTCAAGAGAGCAAGCCTTGAGCAAAGGATATTAAAGAGCATTTAGCAAAGAGAACCTATTCTATCAGAAATTTAATTCAAGCCCACTCTGTGTGACTTGCCTAACTGTATTTTAAAGTTCTTCTTTTCTTTGATTATCCAGCCATTGGAGCTCTCGTCATTTGGAGTCTTATAGGCGATTCCAGTTTTCTGTTTAATCTATGCATTTGTGCAAGACTATGAAGGTCCTCTGTAGACTAGCCCAAAATATATAAATGCTTTTCTTTTTCAGGCTAAATGGCTTCTACAAGTAATTGGAAACCAACCAGTTTGTGTGTGAACCTTACTCATGTTACATTCTTTTTTTTTCTTTGCATCCTATTGAAATCAGATGACCTTTCAGACCAGCTCATTAAAGACTGTGATCTTAAAAAGAAGCCAAGAAAGGGGAAAAATGCACAGGTTGCCCTGAATGTTGAGTCAGACCAAAAGAAACCAAGGAGAAAAGATACACCAGCACTGCACATCCCACCTTTTATACCAGGTAATAGACAATGAGGTCGGTTTGCATATCCGTGAGGGGGAGGCACTACCACTAGATCACATTGGTCTTAGAAAAATTTCCTTCCTATTTGGGTGTTTTTAAATCACTGGTACTATCCCTGCACCTGTCTTCGTTACAATATGGCCAGCTGCTATAGAAAACGAATTCCAAAATGTTAGCAGTACAACGCAAGGGTTTTTTTTCAATCATCAGTAGTGCGAGCCGGGGAGGCAGGTTCTCCTCCAAATGGTAATTCAGGGACTCCAGCTGATGGGAGTTCAGACATCACTGCCACATGGCATTCCAAGTCACCATGAGCATCAGCATCTGGCAGGCCTAGGGACGAAGGAGGTAGGAGAGGTGGCGGGGTTGGGGGGAGGGGCAGAATAAACTGGAAGACTGACCCACCAGAAAGTGACCTGCAAATGTCCCCTGACTGCGAGGGCAGCAGAGAGATATTGCCCAGCTGTGTGCCCAGGAGAAAAGCAAAATGGTCTGGGGAACAGCTAACATGTCTCTGTAACAACCTTGTATGTGATGTGTGACTCTCTCGTTTCCCCAGAGTTTTGTGTGTTCTTATTTCCTTCTCCTCTTCCCTCCGGGCCACTGATGTAATGTTCTCTCCACTCACAAGCCACTTGGAGGGAGACAAAATAAATAGAACACAGAGCTTCCTGAGAAGGCACCATCAGTCCTCTAAGAAATAATGGAAACACATAAATGGCTGAAATACGCAGTAAACTGTAAGGCTGTAATGATGTCCTTCCAGAAGGACCTCGGGAGGTCAGCCTGGGTAGTGGATTGTGGAAAGTTATATAGAAGAGGTTATTTTCAGAGAGTTTGTAAATGATGGAGAGAAATGCCACGTGTGGGAGAAGTGAGAAGGCAGGGAGGTCACTGAAGAGCTGAGCATATGGCTTGCAGAGAAGCAAATGATCCTCCACCCTCACGAGGATGCACCTCGGAGGAGGACAGACCAGGGCTGACTTCCTGGCTTGGTCCCCTACAAGCTGTGTCACTGTGGGCATGTTTGCTTGGCCCCGCCTTCCCCAGATAGGTGATAGTGGCAGTAATATTAAATTCCTCAAGGTTTCGTGAGGCTAAAATAAAATCTGGCATGCAAAATCCATTGTGTCATCTCAACAGGTGTGAATTTCTAATATTAAAAAAAAGCTTTTATTAAAATAAGTTTGAAAAGTTATGTTGACTACCATCACTAGGGATATGTGCAAATACGCACGCATCGTCCTTACATATCAGGATAGATGTATTTGACCGTGTTTCTCCCATGCAGGTGTGCTTTCAGAACACTTAATTAAAAGATACGACATTCAGGAGAGACACCCAACAAGCAAGATGAGTCCAGCTCTTCATAACACTGACCTGGAACCGAAAAAACCAAGGAGAAAAGACACACCTGCCCTGCACGTGTCCCCCTTTGCAGCAGGTAAAAGAGCTGATGCAAGGCATTTGCAGGGGGTGATGGGAATAGCTCAGGAGCCGTGCCATCTGGAGGTGCCACGGGCATGGCCTCTGTCCTGTGTCACCCAGAAGCACTCTGTGGGGGAAACAGAGTTTACTGCTGCCTTTCAGACTTACGTTCCCTGGCAGCTCCCCAAGGACTGACTTGGAACTGGGTGGGGGGTGGGGCAGGGTTCAGAGCATTCCTTGTGCTTCAGCAGATCTGGGCAGGTCCACTGAGCCAATGAAATAGAAATGTCAGTGGGTCCTTGAAAAGAGTTGAAATCTTTTCCTCCCCAGCCTTCCATGGATCATGCATCCTACAAGTGATGGCTGATTCTCCCAAGACACCTGGCTGGATGTATTGATCAGATCTTCACTGAGAGAGAGAGAGAGAGAGAGAGAGAAAGTGAGGCATAGAAATAGTGAGAGCTACCTTTAGTAGCAAACTCTAGAAATGATCCCTGAAAGTATCATCTTTTTTTTCTTAGATGAAATTGTGTATTTATTATTAATTTTGTCAGGTGTGATAATGACAGTTTAGTTACAGTTTTAAAAAGCTTTTAGTGTTAGAGATATATGAGGGAGTTTGCTTTACAGTACTCAAAAACAAAGACAATTAGATAAAACAAAAATGACAGAATGTTAGTAAGTATTAAATACATAGTTCTATTTTGAAAACTCCCAAAATAAAAATATTAACTTATTTTATTTTTTAAATTTTATTTTATTTAAGTTCAATTAATGAACATATAATGTATTATTAATTTCAAAGGTAGAGTTCAATGATTCATCAGGCTTGTATACAAGTGCTCACTACATCACGTGCCTCCTTAGTGTCCATCACCCCCCTTCCCTCCAGCACCCCTCGGTTTGTTTCCTATGATTAAGAGTCTCTTTTGGCTTATCTCCCTCTCTGATTTTGTCTTGCTTTATTTTTCCCTCTCTTCCCCTATGATCCTCTGTTTTGTTTCTCAAATTCCACATAGGATTGAAATCATCTGATAATTGTCTTTCTCTGATTGACTTATTTCACTTAGCATGATACCCTCTAGTTCCATCCATGCAGTTGCAAATGGCAAGATTTCACTTTTTTTTATCCTGAAAGTATCGTCTTCATGAGAGCTATATTAATATGTGTTGAATCAAACCCCCAAATCTTGCCAAACTCTGTGCACAACCCAAAGCTATACACAGCCAATATGTGAAGTGTAGTCTTCTCCCTGACAATTTTATGGGGAGGTTTAGGGAATAAGACATGTACATTCATGATTATATCATTAGACCAAGTGTGTGCATGTGTGTGCATGTGTGTGTGTTTTATATAGATATTTAGAGGGGGGTGGCAGAGAAGACAATGTACTGATGTTTATTGAGACCCTACTAAATATGAGATACTGAGTTTGGTATGTCTCATGGATTTTTAAAAATCAGCTAAATAATGCAAGAAAAGTAGCTATTAACTCCCTTTACAGATAAAGAAACTGAAAGATGGCATTGATGGATGGATAACTTCTTGGATGATTGGTTGGACTGATGATGAGATGATTAGGTAGACAGATAAATGGACCAAATTATGTTCAAGATCAAGTGCAATGAGTGGCAGAGCTGGGGCTCTAAGCCAGGTCTGTGTCTCCTATGGGCAGTTTCTCACTGAACTATGGTGTAGTTGGGACTTTTGGCACTATGGCACTCCAGAAGGGACACTTTGGGAGGTGATGAGATTTTGTTGTTATAGAACTATGTTTGCCCATTATTTTATTTAACAAAGAAAAAAATGAAAGAAGACTAAGAAGAAGACATCATGAATAGGAAGTCAGGGGTGCAGACAAGTTTACTGATTTCTGTGGTGCAGATCCAGGCAAAGAGGCATGGGGCCTGAGGAGGCACTTCTCTGGAGAAATGGACTGAGGACCAACTGGCAGGATCTGAACTGCCTCAAACACACTTCTCATAAGCAACCTACATTCCTACCTGCACTGATCCTCCAACCCACTACACATTTCCACCCTAAGCTCTGCCTCTGTCCTGGTTCCAGTCACCTTTCAAGACTCAGCCAGTTCAAAGCCTCTGCTAACAGACTCCTCCAAGTCCAAAATGAATCCTTTCCACTCTCAACTAACTCTGTGGTAGACATGGGCATGCAAATACCAAAATGTTGTCATCTCTTTCAGTATGGTCTTTATGGCTCTTGCTACCATTATTGTAGCTGTCCTTAACATTGACTTACATTTGATGAATTCATGGGAACTGTGCTGGTATTGACCTTGATATCTAGTCCGGTCCCTTCTATATAGCAATGCTCAAAAAGTATCTGTTGACTTGACATTCTATTTGGAATCGCAATTCTGCAGTTGCAAGTTCTCCATTGGGAGACTTTATTTTTTACCTATTTTTGCATTTGTTTTTATTGAAGTCCTCCTAGGGGAAGACTTGATAGTGGAACAAAAATATTTACAGACAGAGAGTCACCTTAGCACACAGCAAGTCTAAGTTTGATCTCTGGTTCTGACCATTCTAGCTTTGTGACCCTGGGCAACTAGCATAAACAAAAGAGCCTCCTTCATTTCATCCTTCTCTGAAAGGAGGACCATAAAATATGTCTCCCAGGATTGTTAACATAATTAAATGAAGCACATAAACCGCTTAGCACAGATCCTGGATTTTTGAATGTCCTTAGTAAATATCTGTTTCCCTCCATTCCCCTCAACCTTATATTCCTTGAGATTACTCAGATCATTTCTAAAGGTAAGAATGTTCCTAGCCACAGTGTTTTACCTTTCCATATAAACCTACTGATCCAAGGGACTTCCTAAAACGTTGAGCCCTATTTATCTGGCTGTGGATGCTGCCTGCATCTCAATATCTACATCTTAGGAGAGAAGCTTCCTAGTTGAATAAAAAAATGTTTCTCAAACAGGGCAAAGTACACAGAGCTGGAGAGGGAGGCTATATATTCATGGATTCTATACACATTATGGAATTCCTTGAATCAGCAAATCTCTGTGTTGTGTTTGCAATCATAGATGGTATTCTATGACTCTAGCTTTTATTAGCATATTAGCTGAAGCACTTTATTTTTGAAGAGCTTTTAGTATCTAAAGATTTGGCAGTAATCGAAAAGCTAGTTAAGCTGATAAGGATAGAGCCTTCAGCAGATGTTCAGAGAGACTCATATTGGTTCTAATAAGGGTGTTGAGAGGAACTCACAGACAAATGCACTCTGGAGACGTCTCCTCTCATTAGCCCTTGGCAAGTGAAGACTGGACAAGGATTATCTCTCTCTTCTAAATCTCTTGCTAACTACCTTCATTCCCCTAGGTTAATGAGTTTATTTGACAGGTTCCAACTGCCAGGCAACTCCTCAGTGAGAAGTCATCTCCAGCTTCCTTGCCAACCCAACATTTGTTCCCAACTTGGCCCTCATTTGCCAGGGCCCCCCATCTTGGTGACTACATGGCGGGGTTCCCTGGGTTGTGATTAGTAAGATCTAAGGAACCGAGACCTGCTTAAAGGAAAAAGAAGTCTTTAGTTAAGCTCTGTGGCAGAGGGAACCAGAGAAAGTAAGGAATCATGAGGCCAGAAGCATTGAAGAGAAGCCTTTTGGAAAATCGGCCCATGAGCTATGAATATTTGGAAATCAAAGCTCAATAATATACTTGGAGAAAGGGGACTGTTGTGTCTTTTGAAAGTGACACCTCCTCTGTCCTGCTGGGAATAGAGTGTTCTCTTTGCTGTGGCTTGCCAGGATAGGAGGTGTCTTAGCCCCAGCTCCCTTAGATCAGAGGCATACATCTGTAATGCAGGTGACCAGCTCTAAATGGGATCATGGCCTAAAACAGCTTGCTACAAGGCTAACTCTTGACCCTTAGAGACCTGGGACTGAAAGCTTTGGCCTTAAAAATAGGTTCTAACAAACAGCCAAGTTCCATAAACTCTCCTCTACAGAGAGTGGAAAGGTAGAAACTGACATTTTCTAACCCCCTACTGTACCCTAACCCTTGCGCTAGATGCTAGAATATCCTTTAAGAGCCTCGGGGTTTGGTAGGGAGGATGGTTGTATTGTCCAATGATTCCTACAGTGTGAAACATGCTTTACTGGAGGTTCATGTAAAAGTGTGCTGGAAGCATCGAAGAATGTCAGTCTATGTCTACCTGGCAGCGTCACCCCCTGGGGAAGATAGGACTTATATTTTTTCTCCAGTTTCGCAGATGAATAAACTGAGGCTCAGACAGGTTAAGTGACTTTCTCAAAGTTAAATGACAACCAAGGAAGGCAAAGCTCTCTGGCTCTAGTGTACATTCTTTCAATGACACACCTCTGCTTCCCATAGAACAGAGGATCGGGACTAAGGAAAACATAGACCCATGTTTATCAAACTCATTCATATTCAAAGGAACAAAGTCAAAGATCTGAAGCATCAAGAATAAAAATGTATTGATGACACAGAAGTGACTGATTTCAGCCTCTAAAAATCATGCTTAATTCTATTAATAAAAATGCTAGTTCACTTTCCACTTGAAATCACCTCCCGTGTCCCTGTGGAAAGCCTAGCCTACTTTGGGAAGGGCTGACCTCGATGGCTAAACATGCTCCTCCCTTCCCTGAAATCCCAAGACTTTTTTTTTTTTTTTTTTTTTGGCCCAGATGCTCATCTGACTAGGTTTCAAGGATACCCCAAATAATCAGAAATTTGACTGGGATCTGGGAATTTATTTTTCTTAAGATTTTATTTATTCATTTGAGACAGAGAGATACAGAGAGAGAGAGAGAGAGAGCATGGGCAGGGGGAGAGGCAGAGGGAGAGGTAGACTCCCTACTGAGTTGGGAGCCCTACATGGGGCTCGATCCCAAGACCCAGAAACAATGACCTGATTTGAAGGCAGATGCTTAACCATGTGAGCCAACCAAGTGCCCTGGAATCTGGGAATTTAAGCACTCTTGCCCACTTTGAATCAACTCAAATCTGGCTTAATGTGAAAAGATTTCAAGGAAATCATGATGGAAAGTTTGGGGACTTAGCATTAGTTTACTCCTGTTCTCCTACTATGATAGCCTTAATTCCAAATAAAAAGCCAAACCTCCTTGCAGTTAGTAGAAGAGAAAATATCTCCCACTGTGTTTCATAAGTGATTTATGCAAAATCCTCAGTTTCAACCAGACTCTTGAAATTGTTTTTCTCCTCCAATAAATATCAGCTAATTGGTAAAGAACCCATATGAACAAACTAGGAACTGAATCAAATGAATAGTCATTAAGATCAACACATAGTTTTCATTAATTTGCCACTGCTGAATGGAGTCCAGCATTGTAGAAAGGCCTCTTGTGGTGCACAGCTTTCTACCCTCATGTTTAGATCTTTGTGAAATGCTTAATGAATGGGAAGGTCTCTAATTGTGAGAAGTTGGGGGCAATGCAAAGCAGTGGTTGCTGGAGAGGATGATAGAAATCATGGAGGACTCGCCTTGAATCATAGCTTCCTTCGTCTTTTTATTAAAATGACCCTACTTCATAATTTATAGGATGAGCAGAACCACCCAGCCCTCCTTGGATGGTCTTCACTGGGCTGATCAGTCCAGAAAACTATGCTCAGTCCTCTGAATTTCAACAATCAGTAAACTTTTATTTATTTATTTTTATTTATTTATTAGTTAGAGAGAGAGAGAGAGAGAGCACAGGAAGACAGAGAGGCAGGCAGAGGCAGAGGGAGAAGCAGGCTCCCTGCCGAGCAAGGAGCCCGATGTGGGACCCAATCCCAGGACGCTGGGATCATGACCTGAGCCGAAGGCAGCCGCTTAACCAACTGAGCCACCCAGGCGTCCCCAACCAGTAAACTTTTAAAACACAAACTCTATTGGAGCCCAACACAGGGAGAGTTTTGAATTTTGCCTAGTAAGGCTGCTAAAAATACAACCATCTGATGCTCCTAAATTTCCAAAAAGAATGGGTATTTTCACCCCCAAAGAAAAAAATCAAATAAAAATGAAGAACAACTTTTTCAAATTGTAGCCACAGAACTTTATGAACACTCACTACACTACCTTGAACTTCTCCTTTTGCTCTGAACCATGTAAACTTTATCGCCCACCGGTCCTGACATTTAGGAATGGCATGTCCAGAGCCCCAGCTCAATCTTTTACCCAGGTGTTAGAAGAATGTATTTAACTCTGACTTCCTGCTGCTGACCCATTCCTTTGAAATGGGAACTGAACTAGCCCGTGTGAAGGGAAAGGAGAAGGGGACTCGGGCTCACAGTTGTGGCTCAACACTGTCTGTATATCTCGTTCAGGTGGCAGAATAACCCTTTACGTAAGTATCAGGGCACTCCTTTTCTATCCAAGAAAACTGAAGTGTGAAAGTGTTATCTGGCCCAACCCAGACTGGACAAGTGGCAGAATGAGAGGTCCAAAGCAGGTGGATTCCAAAGCCTGTTTGCCTCTCGTCTTCCTGGCTGCAAGCTTAAATGCAGACCATAAACAGGGAGTCAAGGTTGCCTCTGACTCCCAGGTCGAGTGTCTCCTGGTCACCAGAATGGTGGCTCATTGAGTCATAGCTCCTCTGGGCAGGCCAAGTACGGCTCCCAGAGCCCTGATTCGGGCAGCACCTTTAACACTTAGCTCCGCAGACGCCAAGGGATTTCTGGGTTGCCATGCTCTTGTGCGCCGTGTCTGTGTTGGAAGGTTGTCTAATATTTTCATTAGAGGCACTTAATTGCAGATTGGTGCTTTGTTTTGCAGGTGTGACACTGCTCAGGGATGAGAGACCCAAAGTGATCATGGAAGATGACGAAAAGGATGGTGACAAGATAGCTATTTAAAGAGAGTTCCCCTGAGACCACTTGTAAATAGGTTAGATTGGTTCCCGGTGGCCACCTAGAAAAAAATAGACTTGCTTCTGCTCTCATTTTGTGATAGTCCGCCTTTGAGATCCAGACACCTTTCCCCCAAGAGGCACACTGTATCAGATTGCCAGGCACCTCTTTGTCTCACTCCTCTTTTTTGAATCTGGTTTCTATTGCCACCTCTTGAATTTTCATTTTCTCAGGCAGCTGAAAAGGGAACAGATCATTCCAAATTAGGAGGTAACAGGGAAAGCTCTAGTGTTCGGTTTCTGCATCTTCTGGATCAATCCATGGAGCAAAGAATACGAACAGCATGGAAATGCTTTACTTCTTGCTTTATGCTGGTGGGCAGGACTTGACTTCACCTTATCCAAATGGCAGTTCAAGGGCAGACAGCCTGTTGCCAGTTAGAGAGCTGAGAATGTTTGGGTGCAGACTCACTGATTGCTTTGGAGAACATGGTCTTTTATCTCTTTTGTCTTTCCTCAAGAGTTCAAGTGTCTCTGGTGACATTTCCAAAGTCCTTGTAACCGATCCCATAACGGTGAGTGAACTGGGGGCATCACCACAATCAATCCTGCCTTGGCTGAAAATGCCAGAGATAGGGAGTGCTGGTCTACTGAGAAGCTTAGCAACATATGCTATTTATTTTTATTTTTTGAAACATCTCTTAACCACATTGTCCTGAGATTTGTGAGCTGGGTCACACGTGAACCATTGCTAATGATAGGTAGAATATTATTTGTGATGAATTTACTTTTAAAAAAATTAATGAAGGCCAGTGGAAGGCCACTCCCATATGTTTAGCATTCTCACTTATGTAGGCCTCCCATGCTTTCTTGGATGGAAAGGAAAGATGTAGTGTTTGCTCCTGAGCAGGGGTCTGTATGGAACCTTTGCCCCAGCCTGCTCTCTGTGGCTGCCGTGGGAGCCTTTGCATCATCCAACAGACAACAAACATAGGGAAAGGCAAAAATTGTTGTTCAGAAGTAGAAAGGGGGCTATTCAAACAGATCTTGCCTGAAAATGGTCATTTCCAAGCTCTGTCTATGCCCTGGCTCCAAGAGGCTTTCTCACAAATGTGGAAAAGATGCAGGACACTTCTGAAAATAAAAACGCTTCTGACCACATCTTTCTGTCCTGGTACATTTCTTCTAAAAATTATTGACTTGCAAATATAAAGAGAAGAGGTTGCGAAAGAGAATCATAGGATTGATTTGTTTGCTTTTGACCCACCTAGGCTTAACAAGGTTCAGATCTGCTATTAATATTTAACAATCCAATCCGGAGTATTTGCATCCGATTCTAGATTTCTGGATCCTCTTAGAAAAACACCTCAACATCTGACAACCTTGGGCCTGTTTAGAAGCATGACACCTGTCAGCTGATGCTGGGCACTGGACACCCTTTCAGAAGGAGCACACATTCTCCAACTCGCCCTCTGCCCCCACTGGAATATGTCACCCGCTGACTTCACCGGCCAGCCTTCACATTTGGGTTTGGAGCCTCTGGTGAAGGCTTGGTGTTCCCCATGATCTCTCACCTCTTTGATCCCAGGGCTCCACTTTCACTTCTGATGGCCTCAGTTACAATGTCAGGGGGTGTCCAGGCTACTGGTTTAGGTGTAAGTGGTGCAACAGCCACAGTAAATTCTTTTTTTTTTTTTAAAGATTTTGTTTATTTATTTGACAGACAGAGATCACAAGTAGGCAGAGAGGCAGGCAGAGAGAGAGAGGAGGAAGCAGGCTCCCCACCGAGCAGAGAGCCCGATGTGGGGCTCGATCCCAGGACCCTGACCTGAGCCGAAGGCAGAGGCTTTAACCCACTGAGCCACCCAGGTGCCCCCACAGTAAATTCTTTTAAAAAGCCAAAGGCAATTAATGCACCGATTAGGATTATATCACCACCGACAGCAACTTTTATCAAGGGAAGCTCCCTAGAAAAACCCAGATGCAGTCTTGTGCTGTCAGATTTGCTGATAAGCCCGGTGCGTCCCTGCGGCCATGACTGCAGAATATATTCAATAAACTGATGGCCAGATTGGGAAAGCCCAACCCGATCCTGAGGTCTGAGTGGTGAGGAGAGCAGACTGACTGTTGCAGAGACGAAGGCCTTGGGCTCCAATCCAACCATGCGACACTGAGCAAGTGTCAGAGAAGCTCTCTATTTCTTTATCTTGAAAATGAAAATAATAATCCCTATTTGCTTTTCTTGAGGGTTAAATGAAAATTAAATGAGATAATATATGGCAAAGGTCTTCGTAAGCGGAAAAAAAAAAAATGGATCGATCTGTAACACAGGATAATTTTAAGAGATTCTCAGAGCCTTTTCTATTGCCAAATCCCCACTGCCTGGGTATTAAATGGGTAGCTGTTATATAGAATTTGATCTCAGCACCTAAAGAAGGACTTCTAATAAGGAGATGCCATGGCTTGTGCAGCCTTAACTGAAAGACCAGAACCTCCTCTTTCTGGGAATGGCCTTAGTAACAGTCCCAGCTGCCAAAGAGCATTTAGCAAACAATGAGGACAAAGCCAAGCAAACTTGCAACCAACCCTGGACATCACAGGGGTGATTTGGATTGAAGTCTAATCTCCCTTACTCCCCTTGACCCATGTGGCCCTTTTCTGGGCGGGTAAAGTAGAGGCTTAATAAAGAGGAGGATAGGGGCACCTGGGTGGCTCAGCGGGTTAAGGCCTCTGCCTTCAGCTCGGGTCATGATCCCAGGGTCCTGGGATCGAGCCCCACATTGGGTTCTCTGCTCAGCAGGGAGCCTGTTTCCTCCTTTCTCTCTGCCTACTTGTGATCTCTCTCTGTCAAATAAATAAATAAAATCTTAAAAAAAAAATAAATAAAATAAAATAAAATAAAGAGGAGGATACATTCTGATGAAAATAGTTCTCAGTACACTGTGAATAACTTCCCTCCAGCGACAAAATAGAATTAGGAAAATAAAAGAACTACACTGGAGCCCATTCAGAAAGAAGGCCCAGATTAAAGGCATCCCAACAGAACTGGCAAAGCAGTTGGGCATTTGTCCCTTCTGAAGGCATCTACCAACCCCTGGCTACCTGACATGAGGAGGCACCAGACCTGAGACACTTAGCTCTCTTTCAAAAGCACCAACAGTGGGGTGCCTGGGTGGCTCAGTCTTTAAGCACCTGCCTTCAGCTCAGGTCAGGATCCCAGAGTCCTGGAATCAAGCCCTACATCGGACTCCTTGCTCGGTGGAAGTCTGCTTCTCCCTCTCCCACTCCCCCTGCTTGTATTCCCTCTCTCGCTGTGTCTCTCTCTGTTAAACAAATAAAAATCTTTTAAAAAATAAAAATTTTAAAAAATTCAAGTTCAAAAGCCACAACATGACTGGTGCCTTTCTTTCAATCCAGACCCTCTTTAAAAGCTATTGCCTGAGATCACAGAGCTGCCTTCGCATGTTTATCACTAGGAGAGGCAGAAAGGACCCGGTGCTGAAGGATGGGGATAGAACCATAAAAGACTCAAGCAGTGTTCCCTTTTAACTCCAATGAGGTGAATTCTCCCTCTCAAGCCTGTGTCATCCTGGGCTGATTCTTAAAACAAGGATGGACTGAGATAGCATGTTTGTCGAGCACTTAGTTTTCCCAGCTGAGAGTAGGAGGCTGGTTCCATGATGGACTTTGCAGACCCTCTGTCATCTTGTGGAAATAATGCTCCCTTGCCACTTGTGATTGGTCAAGTGTGAAAATGTTACCCAAAAACTCTCTAAGGCAGAGAATCTGATGAGCAGAGAATATTCTCCTCCCGCTCGCCTAGACACAGGACTGCTTTGAACTGGCTTTAAGGGGTTCATCTCTGTACGGGGGTTTCAGATCCCTGGGATCTGACCCCTGACCCACAAAATCAAGGCAGAAGACTCTTCATGCATAAACATGTTCACAGTAGAAGGAGCTCTGCCCTCGAAATCCCAGGTATCAGCTTGCCTTTCACAAGAAGAACAGGGTAGCAGATCCTGCCAATAAGATGAGAGCCCTCATTCTTCAGGGGACTCACTAAGAAGAAGAAAAAGAAAAGGGAACACCATCACACCCATCTTCACCAATGTCACTCTTCCTCCTGATGCTAAATGTGAATTTTCAGGGTTGAATAAAATAGCAAACTCCAGATCCTCTTGTCCTTATGTGAGAGCTTCAGAAGAACAATACATACTTAAATAATTATCCACTGAATCATATATAAACTATATTTAAAATGTATTGAACGCTACATAAATAAGGTCTTTCACAAAAGGAACAGCATGCTCTGAGACTTTGTGTTTGTTTGCCCTTTTTCGTCTGTCATCTTATTTCATCCTCAAAAGTCATTATAAGAAAACTAGCTAGCCAGGGAGATTGACTTGGAGGAGAGGCCAAGATGGAAATTCAGGTCTCTGAACTTCTAGCCCAGCACTCTTTGTAGAGTATGAAATTGTTCTGAAAATCCCCCTAAAAGCAGTGTCTGGATGTCAGAGAAGGTTAAAGAAGGAGATTTTTCAGTGATCCAGACAAAAATGCAATACGTAAGTGGTTCCTTTTAGTGACTTTTCCCCACCCTCTCTGCAGAGTTTAATTTTTGAATAAGTACATAAGTAATATGTTCGACTTCTGGACACTCAAGATTTGATGATGGGGAGCAGACCCTACGCTTTAGGGTGGTGAGCAGATGATTTTTGTCTTCTCATTCTACTCCAGCTCCCATATTATCCATTCTCTACTTTGCAGCCAGAGTGACATTTTTCTTTGTTTTGAGGTTTTTTTTTTAAAGAATTTATGTATTTATTTGACAGAGAGCAAGCGAGCACAAGTAGGGGGAGCAGCAGGCAGAGGCAGAGGGAGAAGCAGGCTCCCCAATGAGCAGAGGATCCCACATACTCGAACTGGGGCTCCATCCCAGGAGCCTGGGATCATGACCTGAGCAGAAGGTGGACCCTTAACGACTAAGCCACCAGGCACCCCAGAGTGACTTTTTCAAAACATAAATCTGACCATGTCAGACCTCTCCTTAACGTCTTCTCCTGGCTTAAAATGAAAGCAAAGATCTGGAGCCTGGGACTGCTCCCTCCACCCTCTGGGCTCTGGGGGCATTGGTCTCGTGACAGTTCCTAACATGTACGGTGTCCCCTAATACATGCGACACCACAGTGTCCTGCCGCCGCCAGGGATGCTCCCCACCCTTCCCTCCCCCCCATCTGATTTTGCACCCCTTCCACCCTGTACCTGGTAGAGTTTAACGTGATCTAAATGCTCAAGAAATACCAGCGAGTGTGTAAGTGGGTGAATGAACTTCACAAGCCGCCAAGCCCCAGCGTGTGAGGCTGCTGCGCCATCTGCCCGCCTGGAGGCACACAAGGTCACTGACTCTTGCAGAGGACCAGAGAGTCACTACAGCTCTATGCAAACACCAGCTACAACAAGCTGGGCTGTGCTGGGGACCCCAGGTCTTCCAGGTGGCTGCAGAGAGTTCTCTCAATGCGCAGCCCACCTCCCCAAGAACAGGATTTGCTGTTATCAAGTCCTCTCTGTTCAGAATCAGTGGTGGAGTCGGAGGGAAGGGCAGCTGCCCAGTAACCTCATGGCTTAAGAGGTAACTTCACAGACGCTGGAGTAGGGCACTTCCAGCAAGAGAGGTTGGGAAGGGGTCTCTGGGTTCCAGCACCCAGGGTCTCTGCTTTTACAAGAGGCTTCATTATCGACTTACGTGCTCCCCCTAGTGGTTATGCAGTATGAGGAGAAAATGTCCATCATCCTTGAGGTTTGAGAACTGGTAAAATGACTAGAGAAAACTTAAGATATTGGTTTGACTATGTAATTTGTGGGAACAGTTTATTATTCATATATGTGTATTATTATAATTATTATTATAATTTCAATAGCAATTGGGTTCCTCATTGATTATGTGTGAAGACATCTTTGTATTTTTTCTCGTCACAGAAGGAACTTCTGTGTACTTCGAGTCCCTTTTCCAGTCTGTGGACTTTACAGAACAGTGTAGGCTAGGAGCCCTGAGCTATAAGACATAGTTTACATCAGCCTTGAACTTGGGCCTGCAGAGTTTTCGTCCATCCCACTGTCTCTAGCCCAAGGTCCTGTGGGTCACACCACTGAGAATGCAAGCCTCCTTGTACATCAAATGCCTTAACTGGCTGAGGTAAACAAGAACAGTGTGGACTGAGACATCAAAGCCCAAGTCATCCCTGCTATTCCAGGTGACGTCTAGGTGAGTTGGTTTGTCCTCTGGGATCAAGGCCTTCAGAGCCCATGCTCACCTGTGCCTGAATCTTAGAAGAATTCACATTTGCCAGGAGGTTTTCTAGGACCTCCTATTATAAAAAGTCCTAATCTCTTGACAGTTTTGTACAGCTAAGGACCAACTGCCCGCCTTGTGCTATGATCCTGGCAGCCAGGTGTCTCCACTGCTATAGAGAAGCTTCTTCAACTCATAGCTGTGGCCGGGCCCCCAGGGTAGACCCTCTGGGCTGGTCCTGGGTCCTAGGACCATCTTAGGGGAAAATGACTGAAACACCCTCCAGAGTGAGGATAGTCAAGTCCAGACTGCTCTTAAGAGCTCTAGAACCACAGCCTGAATAGCAAATGGACCATCCATTACCAGCAGGGGGCCACGAATAGCTTCATTTGTTTCTGGGTAAGTCTACCCCTCAAGGTGCCCGAGAGACAGATGCTGCCTGTGCTAAGGGCAAGGGAGCTTCTAAGAGCTGAGGGAAAATCTTTCACCATTTTTTGCAGTGCTACTCCAAAATCATCTGTCGTCTACACTTCCACCGACCAGCTTCCTTAGCAGCATGATTGAAGAAATTTAAAAAGTGGACATTAATAAGACAATAGTACCTGCTTCAGGAAATTTTTAAGAAGACATCTTCCCTAATTCCTGCAGTGCTGACAAGGTTGTCCTTTAGTGCGGAGTGACTGATACAACCCTTTACTGGCCTGGCCAATGTTATTATAATGTCTTGGTGTCAATTCTCATGCATTCCAGGAAACAGCTCTTTTCTTGACTTGTAGAATCCCTTCATTCTTTCCCCGGTCACACGTAGCCCTCCCTCCCCATCCTGGCACGCAATTACGTGGCTCTGTGTTCAGCCACGTGACTCTGTGTTCCATCTGACAGACAGTAGTAGCAACAAAAATGAATTCCACACATTTGCTGAAATGAGCCATCCTACACATGAAGGATTCCAGGCATCCTGGTCAATCCCCACTCCCCTAAGGCTTCTATTCAGAAAGGAAACAAGCACTATGGTCAGTTCTGCCCTTCCCTAAACCCCTTAATTCCCCAGGAAAGCTTCTTGCTTTCATTGTCAAGGGTTTGAGGGATTCTCTTTTTGCAAGGACATGATACTGGGGAGTCTGATATGTAGAACACATAGTGGCAGAGGTGCTAAGTGAGAGTATGGTGGGAAGCCTCCCATTTCTGCCCTCCTCCCTTCCTCCCCATCATCTTCTTTGGCCTTTAGGGAAACCCTGAAGACTTTGCTGAGCAGGGTTAGAAAGCACAGGAACGAGATACTTAGGGAGGACAAGCATTCCTTCAACCGCCTCCAACGTGAGAGTCCTCGGTTCACACTCAGCCCCAAGCCTCCCGTGTTGAGTGGGATGCAGGTTTTCATTGTGTGGGTAATGTATGGGTTTTAATATACATGTTTGCAAGCTCTGCCTTCCATATACCCCGTGCATTTCTGAATAGGAACATTGTCCCTGGTGATTCCTCAGGCTGAGCAGCCGCCAGATCTGCAGCCAGTCTCCTACAGAGCAAAGCAAAAAGCCAGCAATAAAAAAACTAAATAGCAAATCAACAGGGTGTAGTTCTTGAACAAATGCACATTCATAATTTGTAACTGTGTAGTTATAAATCCCCTCCTAGAGCTTTGCTCCAACGACCCAAAACAGAGAGGAAGCTTTCATTTTATTTTTTTTTTCTCCATTTGGGTATTTGGTGGAGGAGCCATGTACATTTGCCAACAGCACAAATATTTATACTTTTTAGTACTTTCAAGCACTACTTCAGCTAGAGCGGAGTAAAGGAAAACCCATGCCTGATTTTACCGAACCCTGCCTCTACAATAGAATTCCCATCAGCCTCAGATATTAATTTTAGAGGAAAAATGAAAGAGTATTCTTGATTTGTCACAAAAGATTTAAAGACGTAGGCTCCATGATCAACCCTTAATTGCATGCTGGCGTGTATGAGCGTCCCATATAAATCTCACCCCAAATCTTCTCTCTAACCAACCTCAAGTACACAATACTTGGCAAAAGGCAGAATGTTCTGTGGCCCATTTCATTGCAAGCTCAACCCTAATCAGGGGTAGTAGGAGGAGAGGTCAACAGAAAGAGAATTCCAGCACAGAAATTACATCCGCCATTCAGACACGACTGGCTCTCAACAACATGGCTCCTTTATCGTGGTGCTTTGTATGAGCAAATGACATCCAATTATTTGGAACAATGCCGACCCATGCTGACCAACTGGGCTCCCTGGATTGATGGAAATGCTCTAGGTCTGTGATGTTCAGTATGGTGGGCACTAGCCACCTTGTATCTCCCGAGCACTCGAAATGTGGCTGGGAGACTAAGGAACTCAATATGCAATTTTTTCATTTTGATTAATTTAAATGTTAATAGCCACATGTGGGCAGTGCCTACTCTAATACGGAGCAAAAGTTTGAAATATAAAGGTACCTAATTTGGGAGGCTGTGGATGGAAACAATCTACCATCCAAGCAGTTGGATTGGGTATAGAGAAGCAGGTGATTTTAAGTTGGAAGATACCTTAGCATTCTTCATGGGGCAGAGACAGGAAGGAGGGTTTAGAAACTCCAAGTGAAATGCCAGATGTTAAATAACCACGATAATGGAATTAGATTTCCAACAATGCTTGGGAAAGTTCTGGGCAGGAAACTCCAATCAACAGGCAAACCTGTGCTCAGATGCTTTTGGTCTTGAGAGAACCAGGCTAAGTGACCAGCCACAGCTGTGGTTGCACAGAGAAGACTCAGCTGAAAGGGGAGGAATTGGAGAGATGAGACCATCTGACAAAGGCCCTGTGCTGGACGCTTGCCTCCATGGGCCCCGTTTCATCCTCCTCACAACAATCCCACTCACAGGCGGCAGGAAGGGGAAACAGTCACAGAAATGTAAGAGCCCAAGTCTGACACGACTAGTAAGTATAACCCCTGGGGTTCGAACCCTGTCATCTTTGCACCAAAATCCCTGAGAAGGTGCTGTGTCCCTCTGCGGATAAGGATTTCCTCTAGCAGATTGCTTTTGTACCTGCCTCAGCCTTGGACTTGCCCCTCCCTTCCCCGCGTGCCCTTCAGACCCCCCCTCTTTGAGCCCCACACCACAGGTGCCCTCCAGCCCTCCGCCCAGCCCCAGCCCCCAGCACCCTCCTTCCACATCGACTGAAGGCACGCTGCTCTCACTTCACTCCAACCTGTCCTTCCTGAGCCCAAGGTCTGGTCAACCACACTGCTGTCACGGTCTTTGACTCAAAGTTCTGTTCTTCTTTTGGTGTAAAATTTAATAACCACATCCACTCAACAAACACTTCTTGGAACACAGGGATGGGACACACACCAGACTCAGCGGTGGAAAGTGCTCACCGGGAGTTCAGAGTCCAGGAGGATGGGATCAAACATAAATAATTCAATTAAGTATTTATACTGACTAAGCCAACATTATGGGAACTTATAACCAGGGAGCCTGGCCTCATCTTGGAGGGGAGGCGGTCAGAAAAGTCTTCCTTGAAGGAATGATGTTTGCACCGAGCTAAAGGCTACGTGAGTGTTAACCAGGTAAAACTCTCAAAACGCTGGGAGGGCCTGGCTCGGGGTCCGACTGTGTCATTTTGGAACCTATGTCAGAGTTCTTAGGGTCAGTTCTTTTTTTTTTTTTT
>ML098520.1:60013-130490 GCA_003697995.1 Taxidea taxus jeffersonii | reverse complement strand
TAGTGATTCTCAGGTGTCTTTGCCCCAGGCGGAGTTGCACCGCCCTTACCAGGGGCCGGGCTAAGTAATCCTCTCAGGTTTGCTTTCAGGAGCTTTTGTTCCCTGAACGCGCTTTCTGTAGAGTTCTGGAGGGCGGGAATGACAATGGCGGCCTCCCAATCTCAGGTTCAGAGGAGCCGAGAGCTCGGGGACCCAGTCTTCAGTGCGCCTTCAGAGAAAAGCGTTTAATCCCTCCAGTCTCCCTAGCCCACGTTTGCGCCGGAGACCGCGCGCGCCCGCCCGCAGACACCGCAGGCCCGCAGACCCCGCGGGCCGCCAACACTGCGCGCACCCGCAGACCGCGCGCACCCACAGACCGCGCTCAGAGAAAATCGTGCGTCATCAGTCCCGTCTCACTGGCTTCTGGGAGTGCTCCGAGCTCACCCAGCCTGTGACCAAGCGTCTCTGTCTCTGGCAGAGTCCCACCTGGAGTCTCCGGACCCCGTCGATCCCTGAGCTCTCCCGGGTCGGAGTCTCCCCGGATCTTGTGGGGACCCCTCGCACAGAGCACCGGCCTGTGTCACAGACCACTCACTAGGAAACCTTGGCTATGTCTCCGCAGCCGGCTTCCCCGCTCTAATACCTGTGAGCTCTGCGGCACTCAGACACCCCCGATCCTTCTGTGACCCTGTGGGACCTGAGTCCATGCTGTCCCCGCAAGGTCTTCACCCCAGTTTAGCCTCTGGAGCAATGTCCCTCCGTGGAGCAGACTTTTAAAAGTCCTGATTTTGTGCTCCGTTGCTCCGCCGCTTGCCGGGAGCCGGCCCCTCCCCCCGGGGTCTATCTTCCCGTCGTGTTGGATTCACTTCTCCGCTGGTCCTACCTTTCAGAAAGTGGTCTATTTTCTGTTTCTAGAATTGTTGCTCTTCTTCTCTTCGATCTCCTTTTGGATTCGTAGGTGTTCAGAATGGTTTGATAGGCTATCTAGCTGATCTCCTGCTGGCTGATGTCGTCTCAGCCTCCTACTTCTCCGCCATCTTGACTCCTAAGGATGCCTGACTTTCAAACAACATCAAAAACAACAAGGGGTGCCTGGGTGGCTTAGTCAGTTAAGCATCTGACTCTTGATCTCAGCTCAGGTCTTGATCTCAGGGCTGTAAGTTCAAGCCCCGAGTTGGGTCCCATACTAGGCAGGAGCCTAGTTTAAAAAAAAGAAAGAAAGAAAGAAAAGAACAACTGAACCTCACATTGTTTTTAATCAAAAACTTTAAAATGATTCCAACAGGATACTGGCTGTATAAACACCAATATTCCTTTTCACCCTCATCTCATTTTCAACTGGGGTAGAAAATTTAGATGGGGTCATAGCAGCTGTGGTCATGGCCTCTGCCTGCACTGCCAAGGTTTAATTTATCCAGGCCTGCTGCTGATTTATTAGCACTGTTAATTCCCTGGAGATGTGATGCTTTCATTGGTTTCACATATCTAACACCTGTTGGCTTTTCTTTTCTTTTTTTTTTTTTAAAGATTTATTGACAGAAATCAGAAGTAGGCAGAGAGGCAGGCAGAGAGAGAGAGGAAGGGAAGCAGGCTCCCTGCTGAGCAGAGAGCGCGATGCGGGGCTTGATCCCAGGACCCTGGGATCAGACCCGAGCAGAAGGCAGAGGCTTTAACTCACTGAGCCACTCAGGTGCCCCCTTGTTGGCTTTTCTTAAGCAGTGACTTGATTCAGCCACAGACCAGCTCTCACTTGGCCCTGAGGCTCCAGTCTGGTGCCAGTCTGGTGTTTTCCATCCTTTCTCTTCCCTTTTTCCCTGTTCTCAATTCCAATGCCTCTCCTTTATCATAGTAAAGTTCTAATTGGAAAGTTCATCTTTTTTTTCTTTACTTTCCAAAGAGTTGGGTTCCCTGACCTATGCCATCCATGAATGTCATTAACTTCTGTTTTCTACCACCATTAAATAGTGAAGAAACACAGAACTATTGAGACAGTAAGAGCATTATTACCGGGTATTACATACTACCTTCGATCTGGGCCATCAAATTATGCAACAAACCAATATTTCAGCATTCATATCATGGAGAGTCCAAAATACTCCATAAAAACTATTTTGAGTGGAAGGCATTTGAGTTCCTGAAATTTCTTATCTGTCTAAAAACAGAGGCTCCCAAAAGAACTCAAAGAATTCAATTGTCATATTATTCCCTCCCCAGGAGCAGCTGGGGAAGTTGACTTATCACTGGACATAAGAAGTCTCCACAACACACCTAAACAGGCATTGTCACAAAACTATCATATCTGTCTCTCCTGAGCATTCACTTATCTTTCCAAAAAGTCATTTGTTTTCCCATAAATGTTCATTATCTCCCTTTCCCTTATTAAGATACAGATAAGCCACAAATTCTAATTGCCCCTTTGACTCACATTTCTTTGTGAACCCCCCTATGTACATGATTAAATCTGCCTTTTCTTTTGTTACTCTGTCTCTTGTCAGTTTAACTCACAATCCCCAAACACTGAACCTAAGAGGATAGAGGAAAATTTTTTTCTCTCTGGTATCACAAATGAAGGGGAAGATAAAGGTGAAACATGGAAGGAGTAATGGTTTCATAGCAGAGGAAATTAAAGCTAAAAGTAAATTTGCAAGATCCCTCCAGTATACTTCTACTAGTATATTCCTCAGATCCCTCTAAAACAGAAAAAATTTTAAATAAATCTGAATAATGCAATTAGACAGGAAGAGAAACCAGAATGAATTATTGAAACTTCATAACTGAAAGATGTCACTTAAGAATATAGTTTTTTTTAAATAAATGAAACAAGATGAGATCAGGAGAGAGACAAACCATAAGAGACTCTTAATCTCACAAAACACACTGAGGGTTGCTGGGGGGAGGGGGGTAGGGAGAGGGTGGTTGGGTTATGGACATTGGGGAGGGTATGTGCTATGGTGAGTGCTGTGAAGTGTGTAACCTGGCGATTCACAGACCTGTACCCCTGGGGCTAATAAAACATTATATGTTTATAAAAAATTTAAAAATTTTATAAAATTTAAAAAAAATAAAAAGAAAACAACTTACAAAGTTAAAAAAAAAGAATATACTTTTTTTTCTCAGTTAAATGCAGGTAAAGGAGACTTATGGCCTAGCTTCCTTTGAGGAATCAAAGAGGACAAATGGATATCAGCAGTGCTCTTTTCCAAATGGAAACTGTGAAGTTGATTTTTCAACAAATCTATTTTTCAGCAAAAATCATATTTGTTTGATTAAATACCTCCATTATTCTTTGGAACTACTCTTGGCAGTACTTCTTTTCTTAGAAAATTCTATTCAACTCCACATTTATAGAGGCTCTGTTTTGTGGCCTTGACCCAGACCAGGAACTAACTAACATAAGCAAAGATGATTCTGACTGGGATGGAACTTAGCATGGTCACCTATGGTACTCATGGAGGTACAT
This sequence comes from Taxidea taxus jeffersonii, assembly GCA_003697995.1. Classification (NCBI taxonomy): domain Eukaryota; kingdom Metazoa; phylum Chordata; class Mammalia; order Carnivora; family Mustelidae; genus Taxidea; species Taxidea taxus. Next base: position 127,051 of record ML098520.1, on the reverse strand, counting down.
CATGGAAAGCTCCTTTCAAGAGACCCTGTTTGGGGAGCACAGATCGCTGACAGGCCCCTGCTGCTGCATCTTCCCTCTGGGATCTGCTGCAGCATTCCTGCTGAGGCCCCATTTTGCCCAGGCCGTTCTCACCCAATGACAGAGCACAACGGGGGCCTCCGGATTTGGGCTACTCTACCTGGCACAGGACTTCTCCGATGGACAGTCTTTGCTCTGGGCTCCCCATTGGCCTGGTGGAGACTTTCTCAGAGCTGCCCTGTGTCTGCGGCCCTTCACACCCCTTCACACACACCTCCTTCCTTCCATCTTTTTTCTCAAGGGTCAGACTTGCATCGTGGTCCAAAGGCTCTCCCCACCTATTCATGCCCCTCCCCACCATTATCTTTCAATGTTTCTCTGCAGGTAAGTCTCTTTTTCATTACCCCCATCTTCCAGGAGGACCTGCATAGACTCAGCCCATAATTCCTGCAAATCCTGAAGTATAGCAGTTCATTCTTGAATAGCATCGGTTACGGCATTGGCCAAACATGTCCCTCTAGGAACTACAAACATTCCATGGAGTAATAACAGCTCTCATTCAATTTCCACGTGCTCAATTCTCTTGGTAAGTAAGTTTATGTAAGACTCACAGCAACCATGTAAGGATTTTATAGTGATATGCCCAAGGACTCATTGCCACTCACATTTAAGAAAACAATGACAACCTGATATTAAAATCCAGCTCTATCCAGTTTCAAAACCCATGTTCTTCCCTCCACTGTACTGCCTTCCAGCAGTAAAGTGGGGGCACCTGGGTGGCTCAGTCAGTTAAGCATCTGCCTTGTGCTGGGGTCATGATCCCGGAGTCCTGGGATTGTGTCCCACGTATTGAGGAGCTCTGCTTCGTGGAGTCTGCTTCTCCCTCTCCCTCTGCTGTTCTCTCCTTCTGTGCCAAATACATAAATAAATAATTTTTTAAGAAGTGATGCTAAGAATTGTTCTAAATGTTAGCTGGTCTTATGGACCAGGCCCTCACCTCAGCTAAGAACGTCACATGTCTTCCCTCGTGCAATCCTCCCAATAGCCCTCACAAAGGAAGGATGCTTACTATTTCCCATTGTGCAGATCGGAGAACGGAAAGTAACAAATATATAACACACCACAGAGTAGCGTTTCCTGGGACAAACTAAAAGGGTCGTTCCACTTTAATAAATGATATGGTAGGTATAGATCGATAGGATTTTCCTGAACTGTGATTTGGTTAATGGCAATGCGATTTAGATGCCGCCCCCCCCCCGAATCTGGCCTCATTACTGATATTCTAAGCATCCCAGTGCCCTCTCTCAGCTCTCTTAGGTTTTCTGTGTTGAGCCTTTAACACTGTAGTCCAGAGGACTGATCCCTTGCTTTGCCCCTATTTCTTGCTAGCCCTGGAGCACTTCATAAACAATAGGTTAATTCTGAAAGCCATCCCCAGCGAAGGACTCTGGTTTCCTAGAGAATACAGCTTGGAGTTTGTTAACACAGGGTCTGTCTACACAGAGTTGATTTTGCTTTTTGCATAGTTTGGAAGCTGTTCTATTATGTTTTTTTCTGAGCTGCATATTAACTATAAAGCATGCCCTACCATATAACAGTTAATACATATATTTTTTTCCCTCAGAAACATGCTTGGATTTCTTTCTCTTCCCTCTGATGTGATCACCACCCACACCCACCCACCAGTAAGATTAAATATTCTTTAACAAGAAAATAATAAAAGCTGAATAAATGCCCTCCAGCATCAAAAATTGCAGCAGAGGCAGAAGGAAAAAAAAATTCTCTCTGAGTTCAGCTTTTGTGATTGCGTTTAAGACGCAGAGGGAGGGCTGCACTTGTTCCTGCAAGAGGCTTCTGGAGGCTTTCTGTAAATCCAGCTCTCTGCCCTGCCCAAAGAGGGGCAGTGGGCGGATGAGCGTGGAAGGGATGGAAAAAAGGAACAAAAGTACATTTCCTGACTGGGGGTGGGGTGGGGGTGGGTGGTGGTCTAGCTAGTCAAGGGTTCCAGAGTCTCAGTTCGCACCTGAGCTGCCATATTCCCGCTAACTACACGCTTTACATGACTCTATGCATCTCAACACTGTACACCAGTCTCGGACTAGAGTTTTAGGATTTGTGAAACAGTCTTGTGTCTAATCAGACTGCCGAGAGGTGCCATCCCTCAAGTCCACCCAATTCTAAGTGAGTTTTTTTGGCAAATTGTTATCACAGAGCTCCAAACCCACTAACCCAGAGGTGTTCAGTTTTTGTTTTGTTTTGTTTTGTTACTGTTCAGAAAGATGATACCATTCTAAGAAAATTTGGTTTGGGCATAATTTCTTTCTTTTCTGATGTTTATATCTCAAACTAGTGTATATCTGCAAATACTAATACATTTCCTCTTCAATATGTATTAATTACCTTTTGTATTAATAATTTCTTAGAGACCACAGGGCACATGAAGGGAGGGCAATAAAGACCATACATGATTTTTTTAAAATATGAGCATCCATGGCTTTTCACCCCCACTCCAGAATCACTGCTTACATCAATCCCAAGTTCATCTTGCAACAATTTAATCTGATTTCCTCTTATGCTGTCCTCGCTGGAGATCAGAAGGTTTCAGCTCCTTGGCTGTGTTTTTAAAAAAGACATTTTGAAATTTCCCCTTGATCTTTCCTTTGGTTGATGAAAAAGCTTGGACTCCCCCAGCATGTTATTGTGTTTTATGTATAACCTTTAAGTCACCCTCTGGCTCTCTGAACTTTCCCCAAGTTCTTCTTGCCTCTCCTTATGGCTGCCTATAGCTGCCTAACGAACCACCCCAAACATAATGGCATGAAAACAGCCACGATCATTTGTTAATATCTCTCATGGGCCTGGGGTGGATAACTGAACTCAGCCAGCTGGTTCATCCCTCCAGGGAGTCATCACAAAGGCTTCTTTTCTCCCATGTCTGGGCAGTGATGCTGGCTATCAGCCAGAACATCCACCTGTGCCCTGTCCATGGGGCCTGGGCTGGGTTCCAGAAGTGAGGGTCCCAAGAGAGACAGAGAGTCAAATGAAGCTGTCTGCCCTTCATGGTGGAGCCTTGGTGGTCCTAAGGCATCGCTTTCATTATAATTTATTTCTTAGAAGCAAATCACTATGGCCAGCCCTCATTCAGGGGGAGGGGAATTTAGACTCCACCTCTCCAAGGGAGGGGCAACAAAAAGTTTGCAGCCACGTGTGAAGACCGGGACACATCTCTTTAGTTGGGAAATCCATTGTGCTCTTGGGGTATAGGAAGCAAGTGGGGCTGGCCGCAAGGGACTAGAGTCAGAACTCAAGGGGACAGCCAAGGATTTGAGGGTCACTGGTGGCTGTGACCAGAGAAAAGTTTAAAAAGAAAAAAAGAACCCATAGAAGAGCAGGGAATGTTGGCATCGGTCACTGCAGCAGAACAGAAACCCCAAAGGAAACTCTGACCTGAGGTCAGAAGCTGTTCACTGTGAATGGGACCTATACATGGCAGTGAGAAGGAGCCCAAAAAGGTGGTGGTCAAAGTCAAAGAGCACCCAGAGAGATTCCCGAGGAGTGCAAGGGCAAGTGTCGCTTTCGGGATTATGATTGTGCACCCAGACCCGGCTCGGGGTTTTTCCTGGGAGCAGACCTGGACCAAAGACACAGAAGGCTTCTTGTCCCAGTGCCCGCCTCCGATCACCACCCACGTCTCACTGATGCACAAACACGACCGCCAGAGAGAAAGCAGGAAACCACCCAGAAGGAAATTAGCCTGTGAGTAGGCTGAGTTTCTGAGAGGTTGCCCTGGGCAGTGGTGGGGTTCCTGAGTACAGTGGTCCTGGCTTTCCACAGGACCAAGGAGTCCTACTGAGATTTCTCTAGTTACCCATCCAAAGAGACTCTGAGGTCGGCAGGAGGTAGAGGCAGTGACTCAGAACCTGAAATGCAGGGACACCGACTGGCTTCAGGGGTTCTCAGGGCTGTGTGTAAAGGTCCGCCTCCAAGGAGACACCTGTTAGCTCAAGGCCTGGTGCACGGTGTGTCCCCAGCGAATGTTAGCTAAATCATACAGAAGTGAGATGGCCCAGACCCAGGTGACACGGTGGCCAGCCCCATTGTGTGCAACTTCACCGCAAATTCTTATTTAGGCTGTGATCTCATGCCCAAACTTACACTCATAACTACATGCATACAACCACCCACAAACACAGGCACTAACAGGCACATGCACCAGCACACGCACACACACACACACACACACACACCCATATACACTGACCGTGCGTGCACTTGCGCGCACACAATTGCTCTGCCAATTCCTTTCCCTTTAACACCAGCTCCCTCTGTGAAGTCTACGCGGTCCCTGTGAGAACTGGTGCCATGGTTACCTCCATGTGTGAATGAGTTGTCACACTGATTGAACATGGTGACTCCATTCCCTTATTGTTCATTCAGACAGTGTTTATGAACTGCGGGCCAGGCACAACACTAGATAGAGCAGAGCTGGCAAAGATGCATAACGGTAGAGTCCCGTCCCCCAGGAGTGACAACTGAACAACAGGACTTGAAAAATCATTCACACCACAACCTGCAAGTGTACAGGACGTTTAGCTTATTTGATTTTGTCTGTAACGAATGTGACACCCTGCCGTGAGTGAGACAGAGAGCCCATTCGTTAAGGGCCCAGTTGGGTTTAAATGGGACCCTATTCACCACCTACTGCTGGCAGCCTCCTCCTGGCCCCCACTACCGCCTCGCAAGATCGTGCCTCAGTACGGTGCCAGCGGAAGGACACTAGCCAAACAAGGATCTTTGCAGTGTGAAAGGGGAATGCTGTGATCATTAAACTAGAACGACTGGGATAGCTTGGGACTGTCTGGGGGCAGACCAGGACAGAAAGGATTCTACCCAGCAGGAAAGCACACGCAAAAGGGCTTTGTTTAAAGGCTGTTTTCAAAGGTGTCAGCACGGGTAAGAGAAGCCAAGGAGGGATGAGGAAACACCGAGGGCTCACAGCAGGAGGGGGCTGACACCCCAAAGTCTAAAAGGGTAAAAAGAGGAAGAGGTGCCAAGCCCTATAGTGAAACCTGTAGAAGAGGAAGAGGGTTGTCCTTCAGACCTGCCTTGAGGGAATGCAATCCCTTGCAACCAGGAGGGAAGCAGGAGGGAGCAGGAGACAAATAACCCCTATCTCTCTTTCTACCGCACTGTGGCCTCCGGAGGAAGGGAGGGTGACTTCCACTGGCAAAGGGCATCCAGAAGCTGGAGGACAAGGGAGTCCCATCTGTGAAAGTCAGCCTCCTTTGGTGCAGAGCAAGGGGGAAAGGGTGGAGAAGGATTTTGCATTGGGCCAAGATGTGAAGGAGAATTACTAATACAGTACCGTTGAATGAGGCAAAGAAACAGGGATCATCGTGACAGGAAAGCCTCGACATCCTCAGGCATGGTGGCCTCTGCCTCCAAGGCACCAAGGGGAACACTTCCATGCCCCTTTGGGCTGCCCGGCCTACACCATCCATTGGGAGCTGCAGGTCCTATAAGCCCAGACTCCTAACCTCCTTGGCATCTTTAAAGCTCAGTGGTGACTTGGCCTCTTCGCAGCTCTCATTGGTTACTGACTGGTCCCTGGGTCTCTGCCAAGTGCTCCATCCCATCTGCTAGCTCAGCTGTCCCCCTTCACAGAAGGATCCCTCATCTTGCCATGCTGGGCCTCATTTATTCTTAGTATTACCCTAATTTCCCTAAACCACTTCCCCATCTCCTCACTGGAGCCTAGACAAAAAAGAATCAGGGTCTTACAGCTGCTAGGTTTGTTCTCCTGCTTCTTTCTTGATCTTTCTCCTTGCCATGTTCCTCTGGGAGGGAAAGGGGCTCAGCTGTCTCATCCTTCCCCTGGGTTGCGTTCTCCTCCTAGAGCTGAGCAGCAAGCCTCATGGCCTCGCTCTGTGGACTCGGCATCCTTTTGTTCTAATCAAGGGCCCAGGGGCTGACTGTGAAACCATGAGAAAGGGGAATGAGCCAGAAGGGTCTGCCCTAAAAATTGAGCAAATCCTTTCTGAAGACCACAGCTGAATTTATGAGGCTCTTGTCCTACCTGCGGTACAATATTTTGTGAACATGATCATGGTCTTTCCATACTCCTTCTTTAACACTTCTATTGCATGCATGTGTATGCACGTATACATACATACACACACACACACACACAACCTCAAAAAAATTTCTAGAAAGCTCAGTATCCTGGGTCAACTAGGGTAAGATCGCATGCTCTGGGAGGCAGAATAGAATATTACATCAATATTTTTAAAATATTAACCCCCTTAAAATTTTAATTTCCTGTTCCCAGCTATATTCTGGAAGCCTGAGCTTTAAAGTGAAGGGCACTCGTGCCCTGGGCTAGGGTAGCAGTAGTTGAAAGCAATGTGTGAACCTAGATGGAACCCCTATCTCTGCCTCTTATTAGCCATGGAACCTTGAGCAAGCCACTTCACCTCTCCCAGCTTCACTTTCCTGTTGTGTGAAATGAGGAGGCTAATGCCTGCTTGTCAGTATCATGGTGAGGGTTAAATGAGCTGGTGGAAATCCTGGCTCATTGGACGTGTTCACATGACCTTCCTTTCTTGCCCTCAGAGCCAGCCCTGAATAAGAGCAGAAGTACAGCGTCCCCCGCCCCCCGTATCATTTGAAAACACAGGAGCTAGAATTCTGGACCTAAGATTCTTGGTCTCGTAGTACTGAATGAAGTAGGACAAGAACTAAAATTGATCATCTCCTATGGGAAAGACACAGTAGTAGAACACTGTTAGACCTTATCAACCATCTCATCTCCAATACACAGGTGAAAATGAGGCCCAGAGAGTAATTTGCCTGAGTTGTTTGCCTTTGGTTAGTAGATGCTTAAATGCTCTTCACTAAAAATGTATCCTTCTTGAAACAAGTTATCTCCAGTAGTGAGTGCTGTGGTGTTCCCTCAAGGTCCTCTTGTCAGAGCTGGTGCCCCCATCCCCAGCTGCTGGGACCATCAGCTGCAGACTCAGCTATATCTCCTAGTGGGAGGTGCCCTTGACTACAAGAAGCAACCTTGTCCAAATTTACATCCCTCCAACGTCTGACTTGGAGATGCAAAGGCCCAGCCTTCTCAACCTCAATCTGGGACAACTCTGGAGGCCTTTCCCAGCTCCAGTGCTCCCTGTTGGATCAGCTGAGGCCTATGTCCAGTCCTTCCCCCCTCCCTTCATCAGGGGTATATCCCCCAGGAGCACTGCCCAATAAACCTTTGTGCACAATTTCCAGGGAGCTCCACCTAAGGCACAGACTTAAACTTGAGTGTTAGGAAAAACCAACGAACAATCACCAGGCCTCAAAATCCAAGTCTACCTGAACTGTGTTGATTAAATGATGGTGTGAAAACTGACTGGAGGTGATGGGATGAGACTGGGCAGCTCCTGGGGAGGAGGCAGAACCGGAAGAAGGAGTACTATGGGGGTCAGAATCCCAGGAATAAGAGAGGAAAAGGGATGCTGAAATAGGTCTCTCTTCCAATGCTATTCTCAAGATTTTTAATTTTTTAAAACATTTTTAAAGAGTTTATTTATTTATTTGCAGAGAGAAAGAGTGAGATGGAGCACAAGCAGGGGCAGTGGTAGAGAGAGGAGGAGAAGCAGGCTCGATACCAGAACCCTGAGATCCTGACTTGAGCTGAAGGCGGACGCTTAACCGACTGAGCCACCCAGGTTCCCTAAGATTTTTTAAACTCATAAATGGCCTCCTGGTTTCTGGCAGGCTCTGCCTGATGTCCACAGATAAAAGATTTATTGCTAGGTAGGGTTCTTAGCTAAAAGGTAATAAAGAAATAAAACATGTAATAACCAAAGTCAATATTAACAGTAACAATAATACCCAGCATTTTTGTAGGGCTTTCTATGGTTGCAGGCTTTGTCCCCAGTTCTCTACACACATAAACTCATTTGACCTTAAAAAAAAATCCTATGAAGTGGTTGCTACTATTATCACCTTGATGGGAAAAATGAGGCCTACATAGAGAGGCCTAGTAATTCATCAAACGCTGTGTAGCTAGTGAGCTGGGCTTTTACCTAGATTATTTGGCTCTGTGGGTGTTGCTCATAAAAAGGCCACTGCCCTCATTTAAAAGGGGGACCATCCCAAGGAACCACAGTGGTAGCCCTCAGTCTGCATTTCCCAGGCCCACTGACTACTAACTACTTAGCTAGAAAGAAAGAAGAGCCTCTTTTCACTATAAACCTGTACTATTCTAGCTAGATTTGTTGACTTGGGGTGTAAAAATTTGTTTCACATACAGCATAATGCCATATTTTAGATGTATCTTTAAAGTTTGATTTGAATTCAATTAATTAACAGATCATGTATTATTAGTTTCAGAGGCCATTTAAAAGACAGGGTCAGGGTTCCAAGCCCTGGGTCACTGAAGGGACACAGAAGTAAATGGACACCTCAGTGCCACTGTGGAGAACATCACTTTACACAAAATGAATAAAAAGAAAGTTTTCATTATGGTTTGGGGATTCACCCATAATTGGCAATCATCTCCAGAAAGTCTTGCCAAGAGTCAGTGTCAGTCACAGAACTACCATTTCAATAGAGAGTGGTTGGCCCATTTGTCACTTACGCAGTTAATTTAACCAAAGCTTTCTCCATTAATGTCTGCTGAGAAGCCCAGAAGGAGCCCTACTCAACCAACATTTGATCCACTTAATGGCAAGGTCTCCTTGCCACTGTTGTTCCTGTTCTAAATTTTGGAGTAAGCATTGATCTGTCAAAGGTCTGGAGCCAGCTTTACACATAGCAGAATATTCTAGTGGAGACACTGTGAAGGATCAAGAGGTGTATCAGCTCTCTCGTGCCATGTAACAAACCACCTCAAAGGCTCGTGGCTTAAAACAACAATAATCATGGGTTTTGCTCTTGAATTTGCAATTTCTGAAGGTCAGGCGAGGAACACGTGTTCTCTGCTATATGCAGCATTGGCTGGGCCAGCTCAAGTGGGGACTGGAGGATTCACGTTCACCATGACTCAATCACATGGCTGGTAACTTGGGGCTGGCTGTCAACTGAGAGCTTAGCTGGGGCTGGGGACCAGGGAGCTCAGTTTCTTTCTGTGGTGGGCCTCTCCATGGGATGCGTAGGCCTCCTTATGGAACAGTAGCTGGATTTCAAGGGTGAACATCCCAAGAAGGCAGGAAGTAGAAGCTGTCAGTTTCTCAGTCTGGGCCTGGAAACTGACACAGCAACCCTTCTGCTCTGTGTCATTCAATAATCAGTCCCAGATGCCATACTGAAGAGGAGGGAACAGAGACCCTGCCACTAAGTGGGAGGAGTCAAAGAATGTTTGCATTACATTTTAAAATCACCCCAGAATGGTAATCAAAGAACATCAAGCAGGCGACATCTTTTATTCCATGTTCTTTTCTTTTTTTAAGTATGAGGAAAACAATTCAGAGAGGTGAAGTTATTTCCCAAGAGCACACAGCAAGATAGTTACAGAGCCAAACCTGGAACAGGGGTCTTGATTTCTGGCTTTGTCTATCTCATTGAAAAAGAGAGCCCTTTACTCAGATCGGTCTGACAACACAGTCCACAGAAGTTATGCAAATAACTCTTTAAAAATTACAGCTAGCTACAAATGGCTAAATCCCTCAAAGGTACACAGACATTCAGCACTATTACAGGGCACTGACACGCCTATATATTGCAACAATATAATCATACAATGGCCATAAAAATATAATGATACATTAATCAACTTTCCTTGGCCATTCCAGTGATGCAGAGGATACAGCAATGAGCTAGAAACAGGCCGGTCCTCCCAGGGTATATAGGCCAACAGAAGCTATAGGCAGTTACCCAAGAAAGCACGATACCCTTGGTGCCGAGATAAAGGAAGTTTATATTGTGATGAAAGCGCATCAAAGGGGAAACTAAAACCTGGTCTGGAACTCGGAAATTCTTCTCCAATGAGGGGGTGTCAAAACCAAAACAAGAAGGGTAAGTAGTCGTTGTTCAGGGCAGAGATCAGAATATTTCAGGCAGAGGGAACAGAACGTATAAAGACACGTGGAGAACAAGACTCCGGGATCACTTGAGGGACTGAACAGACTCAAACTCTCACAGTGATCTGGCGTAGAGTAGATGCTCAATAAATAATAGTCGAGTTAAAAAAAAATACCAAGGGGTCCCCTAGTTTCTCTAGTCACTAAAGAAGAATTGATTGCTCTTGGTTGACCTGACTTAGGACTAAAGATCGTTGGTAAAGAAAAGGAACAGGAAGACACGGTCATGGCTCCCACATGGCAAGCCCACCATATCACACGCCTGATGCTTGTGGATCAGGGACAGCCTAAGGAAGCCCATTTTTCTTGCTGCTTCCAACCAGGGCTGAGGATATTTGTTTCTGTTTGCAAATGCTTAACGCGTCCTGGAAAGGGTATGGACAAACACTCGCAGTACAATTATGCAATCTCTGTTGTGAGAATGGAATGAATGTTTCTCCTTTCTGCAGTAACTGCTAATTATAAACTAGCTGATACAGTTCTCTGATGGCTTTAATTTTCTCTAACAGCCTCTGTCTCTTCTGAACCCAGCAAGAGTGGTTCTCAGGAGTCTCAGCTGACATTCCAGGAGTTTGCCATGCTCAGTACCCAGGACTTCCCACGTCACCCCACCCACGAGTACCGCTCACTTCTCATCTCGGCTCTTCAATTGACCTAAATACATACATAAATACAATAAATACAAATATTTAAATCAATGGTGTGCAAGACATTAAACTAGACACCTTGAGAGTCCTAAGGGTGAGTGAGACACAGTTTGTAAACTCCTTGAAGATAAGTACCCTCAAGAAAGGAAATATAGGGACTCCTGGGTGGCTCAGTCATTAAGCGTCTGCCTTCGGCTAGGGTCATGATCTCAGGATCCTGGGATCGAGCCCCACATCCGGCTCCCTGCTCAGCAGGAAGGCTGCCTCTCCTTCTCCCACTCTCCTTGCTTTTGTTCCCTCTCTCACTGCATCCCTCTCTCTCTGTCAAATAAATAAATAAAATCTTTATAAAAAAAGGAAAGGAAATATGTATGAAATTATACATTTTAACATGTGGCAGAGTATGATGCATGCTTTTAGAAGAACAATGGCATACCACGGTGGAAAGAGTTTATTCTGCAGCTAGAGAAGACCAAGAAGAATAAGATGGAAGCATTTTCTGCTTTGAGACTTAAAGGATAAGTAAATCGGATTACATGAACAGTTTTCCAGTGGATAATCGTATAATTAGACACTCATTATCTCTCCATGTTTTTCTGGACAGTTCAGGGAAATAAGCACTCAGCTAGATCAACCCTGTGGTCAACCGCTATTCTCCACCAATATTTGTTGCTCACACATATGGAATGATTATACTTCTCTATCCTGTTGTATCTAGGTGTGGCTGAATCACTTGCATTGGCCAATGAATGAGCAGAAGTATCAGGGTTTTTTTAAAGATTTTATTTATTTGAGAGGGAGAGAGAGGGAATGAGAGGAGAGAGGTCAGTGGGAGAAGCAGATTCCCTGCTGAGCAGGGAGCCCGCTGCGGGGCTCGATCCCAGGACTCCAGGATCATGACCCGAGCCGAAGGCAGTTGCCCAAACAACTGAGCCACCCAGGCGCCCCAGAAGTATCAGTTCTGAGTAGAGATTTTATTTTTTAAAGATTTTATTCATTTGACACACAGAGAGAAAGAGAGAGAGAGAGAGAGAGAGCACAGGCAGAGGGAAGAGAAGGAGAAGAAGGTTCCCCTTTGAGCAGGGAGCTTGATGTAGGAGGACTCGATCCCAGGACCCTGGGATCATGACCTGAGCTGAAGACAGATGCTTAACCGAGTGAGCCACTCAGGTGCCCCTTGGGTAGAGACTTTAAAGGCCGGCAACTTCTTCACCATGTTCTCTTTTCCATCTGCCACAGACACAGGCAACGTTCCAGATAGAAGCTGCTCAGCTACCTAATACTTGTCCCAGTGAACTCAATGGTGGAAAGTAACATGAGGCTCAAAAATGGGGTAGCAATGTATTGTTTGTTCACTACTGTTCCAGGCATTGTATGAGGTATTTTGCATGCATAATTTCATTTGATTTTCACAATTTCACAATGTATAAATCATCATTGCCTTCATACAGCTGTAGAAACTCAGGGAGGTTAAGAAACTTGCCCAAGGTCACAGCAGGTAAGAATCCTTGCTAGGAACAGGGAGACTGATCCTTTTGTAGCCATTACACTACCCACCAAATCACAAAGATCACTCCCTTAACCATGTCCCTTATTCTTAACTTGATGATCATGTTACTAAAGCCTGGACTTTGGAAGCAAGCGGATGATAACCTTGATACTTGTTCCATTATTTGATATGTGTTGGAAACATGGATCCCTGACCAATAAGAAATCATTTCACTTAAATCAAGGAAAAGAGATTAACCTTAGAAGTTACTTAAATCCTTTGTGCCTTATCAAACCTGAGTGCCAACAGTTACTCATCTTGGATCCTAGGTGTTTTTTAGATTTACAATCACTGATGAAGTCACAAGGTTAGATTTCCTTTGGATTCCATGAGCCCACAAAAGATTATATAGTTCAATAGTAACAGAGTGTTCCCTGAGACTTGACTTTACCTCTATAGAGCTTTCAGAAACATGGGGCTGTAATTCTCTCAATCAACCTGATTTCATGGGCTGGATATCTTGCTATGGAAAGCCAGAATTCACAGTCAGTGGAGCCTAGTGCTGTCAAAATACATATCAAACAAGTATGCAATGAACCCAGGAAACTTGGTCACCAGGCAAAGAGGTGCCCTGTTGGAGGCACCAGCTGAGATGAGGGCAGAAGAAAAAGAGAAGCTTCAACAAAGACTCTTTTATAAATCAGCTTGGTTAGCTGATACCTTCTTTTTTTTCTTTTTTTTAATATTTATTCATTTATTTTAGGGAGGGGGAGGGGCAGAGGGAGAGGGAGAGAGTGACTCCAGCAGACTCCCTGCTGAGTGCAGAGCCTAATGCAGGGCTCGATCCCATGACCCTGAATCACCACCTGAGCAGAAACCAAGAGTCAGAGGCCTAATCCACTTGGCCACCTAGGCACCATGATACCTTTTTTTTCTTATGATCCATCTCCTTTCCCCTCTGGTCACCTCCTTCTCTGGATTCTTTATTGCCATGGATGTGGCTACCTATGAAATGCTGATGAAGAGGGTGCAGTGGAGCTCTGGGCCCCTGTGAGGCCCCAGACAGTAGACACTCCAAGGTGCACCCTGCCCCTTCCCTCTTGTCTAATAAAAGTGCCCCCATTGGTTGTCATCTGTGAAGACTACTGGACATTGGCTCCTTGGGAAAAGCCTCCAGGAGCCCAGAGTATGGTAGAGCTACTCTCGGGTTGGAGAAGGGCATTTGTCACACTGCGACATGGCTGTGTATGTACACGTATGTGTGTGTTTACATATATTAAAACAGGTTTGTTGACACCGACCAAAAAAAAAAGTCAGTGGTAAAGAAATTTATATTTCTCTTTTTCAAGCTTCTAGTACATTTCTGGTGTAGAACGGAATTTTTAAAAATTTTCCATAATAGGGGCGCCTGGGTGGCTCAGCGGGTTAAGGCCGCTGCCTTCGGCTCAGGTCATGATCCCGGGGTCATGGGATCGAGCCCCGCATCGGGCTCTCTGCTCTGCGGACGGCCTGCTTCCTCCTCTCTCTCTCTCTGCCTCTCTGCCTACTTGTGATCTCTGTCTATCAAATAAATAAATAAAATCTTTAAAAAATTTTTTCCATAATATAATTTCCTGGATATAGTTATCCCAACCACAGTGTTAACTGATATTTGGAGGTACTTATTAATTTCATAGTTAGGTTAGTGGGTTTTGTGTTTCTGTGCATATATATCTGCACCACACAAAAACCCATGGAAACAAAGAGAAGAAAAGCAGACATAAGAGAAATAGCACACAAATCAGACACAGACACAGACTTCAGACACAGACCATGGAGCCATGGGCCTGACAGCTGAGTAGTTGATGGAGGGCTAGGCAAAAGGCAAAGGATGACTGGCAAGATAACCTATCAACCAAGCCAAGCAAGGGCTGATGTAGAAATGAGGCTGAATGGGTCAATGGGGTGGTGAGCATCCTTCACGATTTCACTGAAATTTTTCTTTCAATAATTTCTGTTAAGTAACTTTTTAGAATTATCCCAAGTTTGACACTGAGATTCCTTGCCTTGGGAGACATTTTATAAAGCTGATCAATTAGAAGCCACTTAATCTTTTTATTTTCTTTTGCTAGATTTTTAATTTTGAGCTTCTTCAAACACACACACACACACACACACACACACACACTCTATGAAAAATACCGTGGCAGATACCCAGTTACCAGTAGCCTTCCTCGTCCCATAAGCTTCTCTTCTCTTGCCTCTTACAGGAAAACTATGGCAGGACCCATAACTTTTCTTTTCACTCTCAGACAGAATGAAAAGCACCTTCAATTCCCAAAACAACCTCACTTCAGCAATTCCACTTTAGAATAATATGCAAAACTTGAAACTCTCATCAAAGTCAGAGTTTCCCCCTCTCGCAGCTGAGATGTGATCCAGGTCTAAAACCTGCCTTGAGAAAGACACAGGGTTTGCTTTTTTCTCTACTTTACCACCTTGAACATCCACTTCTCTGTCCCCAGCTTGCTAATCACCGATTCTGACCACTCAAGAGTCAGACTGTGGGGAGTGGCTAGGAGAAGTAAGAGAAACCAAAAAGGCCTTGACTGGTAGCATAAGCGAGTACTAGTTTACTCCAGCTGTCGTGAATTTTTACTATTTTTTTAAAGATTTTATTTATTTATTTGACAGACAGAGATCACAAGCAGGCAGAGAGGCAGGCAGAGAGAGAGAGGAAGGGAAGCAGGCTCCCTGCCGAGCAGAGAGCCCGATGCGGGGCTCGATCCCAGGACCCTGGGATCATGACCTGAGCTGAAGGCAGCAGCTTTAACCCACTGAGCCACCCAGGTGCCCCGTGAATTTTTACTCTTATCCCTCCTACGGAATGCTCCGTGAGTTCTTTGGAGAACTCCTCCACACCCACCACTGACTTTGTTCCACCTGCTGGTTCCTGACGTGGGGGATGCATTCTCCCCCTGGCCACTCGTGAATCTACCATGGATTCACTGTTTCCTGGGATTCTTCCTCCACATATACCTTCTCCCATTACCCCTCTAGATGCCCTCTTGGGCAAAGTCCTTTGAGTCATTTCAGGCTCAGCTACTCTCTGACCCATATTTAGTCCATCAGAAACTCAAATCTGTGACCTGTCATCAACAGGTGTTACTTACTCCCAGCCACAGCCACCAGTTGCTTCAGCCAAGCCCTGGAACTTTCGATTCCTCAGAAGGGTAGCACATATCAGTGTATAGTGCCTCCCAAACTCCAGAGGACATATACTAAGATCTTGAAGTGGTTTCAGTGACAGCCTTCTTGAAAAAAGACTTGAGGTGGTGGGTGAGGGTCTCTATCCCTTTCCCATGATGACTCGGTACTCACAGGGCATAACAGCATTCTCTAAAGAAGAATCTCTTTATTCTCAAACTCTCTTGGCTCCTTCAAACTTTTTTATAGGCTGGAGGTGCTTAGGGGTCTAGTGCTTCACTTACCTTGCTGCTTTTGGGGTCTTGGTCAAAACTGAAACCATCTCCCATTTTAATAGTTTGCTGTAGACATATTTTTATATGTGTACTCTCTATAAGAACTTGAGTTGCTTAATGCTGTTTAGCTCAAATATGATCGGCAAATAGGGGAAACCCATCAGTATCATAGGGAAGCTGTATAGTGCATATGTGATTTTTTCCTTGCATGCTAATAATTTGAAAAAGATCAGAAGTAAGCTTTCTTATAATTAAAGAGAAAGCCCTAGTCTTAGGCAGTTCAGGTTGCTAAAACAAATGATCGCAGACAGAGTGGCTTCCAAACAAAAGAAATTTAGTCCTCACTGGTTTGGAGGCTGGAAGTCCAAGATCAGGGTGCTGGCATGGTCAGATTCAGGTGAGAATCCTCTTTTGGTTTGTAGACTTGTGTACCTTTATGTGGTGGAAAGAGACTTATATATCTTCAGACTTATGTATCTGAAGATGGTGGACTGCAGACTTATACAGTATCTTCATGTGGTGCAAAGAGAAGGCAACAGAGCTCCCTGGGATCCCTTTTATATGGGTACTAATCCTCTCTTGAGGGCTCCTGCTTCATGACTTCATCATCTCCCAAAGGTCCCACCTCCTAATACCATCACAGAGAGAGTTAGGATTTGAACATATGAATCTTGGGGGGGAGCAGTATAAGCATTCAGTATTACAAAGGCCTTACAAAGGTAAAAAATTTATCCAAAGTGCCTTTATTTGGCTGTAGAAGCAGTGAGTAGTTTCGTGGATTCAAAAGCCACCACAATTTTCATTATGTTAAACTATCCAGAGAAGCTGCAAAGACATCTCCTCCTCTGTTTCCAGGAATGAAAGAAAGAAGAAAGAAAGGGAGGGAGGGAGAGAAAGAAAGAGGGGGAAGGAAGGAACTTCATTTAAAAATATCTACACCTTACATCTGGGTTTTAGTTTTGATGAAACTGTTCTCATCAGAATTCAATACCTCCAATATCTTATACCTCAAAGCCAAAAGCATGAGTCTCTGGCCAAGAGCAGACAAGGATCAGTCAATTGTAAGGGCTGGATGTAAGTATCAATTGAGACTGAACTGTCAGGATTTTTAGTAGGATTGGTACGGTTTTTGTTAGTAGTCTAGTTAGAAATTTACATATGTTTTCAGTGGTCTGCCCCAGCTACATTTTCCCCATAAGGCAGTTACTTAGAGTGGGATTTTGCAGCATGAGAGGTTTTCAAAAAATGCATGTTGTATATATATATGAAAGTTCAGTCCTCTATAGTCATCAAAACTCAAAACTTGATTTAAAGTTAACTTTCCCACCCAGCTGGGGCCTTTGCTTGCAGATGGTAAGACCATTCTAGGAACAGTGCGTAATCCTTTTACTTTCACTCTTCTACCTAAGGCCTCCAACGCCCTGCCACCTGGCTTTCCTCCCCACTTTTCTGATTCTGGCACGGTCAGAGAAGTCGAAGTGAACGATGTCCTCACGGTCGCTGGGTCCGGCAGATGCTTGGAGCTGACTTCCTTGGGTTTTATAGAGGTTCTCCCTGAGTCATTTACATGAGCCAGCAAATACTGACCCCTTCCTCGGACTGGTTGGCTTCCCCTTGGCACCTGTCTCTTTGCTGTCCACTCCATATGGACCACTTGCTTTTGTCATTCCTTTGCCTCTGCTGGTGGTTCTGGAAGCCAGAGTTGTATAAAAGCTCTAGGATGGCTCTCTTTTCTGCACGTGGTTCCAGCTCATCCACAGAACCACTTTTGCATACTCAGCCCCAGCAGGCTCTAGAAGAGGCCAGTCTCGGTGCAAGAGTGCCCACAACCTTGCTTCGCCATCAGAGCAGGTCATTGACCCCTCCCGGACCCTCCAGACTTCCTGGAAGGGGACAAATGCCAGTTCACTGAGCCCCACCAACTGTGAGAACCAGGCACTAAGCTCTTACAGGCAACTCCTCTTCTTGGACTGGAGGGGAAGACAGATTAGTCAACCCTCTTGCCTTAGAAGGGGTTAGAAGTGAGAATAGCCAGCACCTGCCAAAGAAATTTTCTTCACCAATCCTCCTCCGAGCCTCCACTCCTATCTCCATCCTCTATGAAGAGGGGGTGGTAGGGCTGAAGAGTTCCATAAACAGTTCTCATATTTTGACTTTGAAGATGTCCACGCGGTAGCACCCTTGGAGTCCAGGAGTAATTTTCTGCATGCTTCAACCAAAACTGAGGCAAACAGAGTTCCATTTTAGAGTAGGACGCACATACACTAAATCACACATACAAGAGCACATTCACACAGAAATATTTGTAGTTTCTTATGATAAATGGTGTACTTTTCCATCCCTGCCCCAACACTGCACTGTCATAATTAATGTAGTTTTGCAATAGATACATCTGGTAGGGCAAGTTCTTCTATTTTGCTTTTATTTTTTTTTTCAAAATTGTCTTGGTGTTTTTAGCTCTTTGCCATCCTGTTTAAATTTTAAGATCATTTTAAGATCACACACACTCACACACACATGCACATACGCAGGTACAAAATGCTTGGGATTTTTATTGAAATAAAATGTAGTGCTCTCCACCTGGTTTTTCTCCATTAAGTTGTACGTATTTTTGATTAGATTTATTCATCAGTAAGGTTCGTTGCTCTTGTGAGTAAGATTCTTAAAATTACATCTTCTAATTGGTTGTTGCTGATATATCGGGACATTATTGACTTTTTAAATCTTATTTTTATCCACCAACCTTGTTGAAATTTCTTATTCCTTCTAATAGCTTGTTGAGTCTCTTGAATTTTCAATGTAAGCAATTAGGTTGCTGAAAATAATGACAATTTAACTTCCTCCTTTGGATTCTTAAAACCATTATTCCTCTTCCTCATTTGTTGCATCGCTTACAACCTCTAATACCATGTTAAATCCAGTGAAAACAGGCCTTCTTATCTCATTAGTAAATTTTAAAGGAACACAGGCATCACTATTTAGGGTGGTATTTGCTGTGGATTTCTAAAGTTGCGTTCAGTGATTGCCTTTCTTCCAGATTACTCATCACGAATGGCCTTTAAGATGGATTGTCAGAGGCACACATCAGCAGGAGAACTGACCCCAGGGGCACGGAGCTCTGGGAAACAGGCATTTCAGTGGCCTCCTTTAGGTGTCCTGGCAAGTCTCTGGCAGAGGCAGCCTTGGGTCATTCTTTACTGTGCTTGCGTTCATTCCCTATGACTGAAATGCATTCTTCATTCAGTAGCCTCGTGTTTTGCGTCATTTTGGAATTTCAACTCAGTGCCTGTCCTTAGGCTTTCCATGTAGATGGTGAGAGCTTGGAGGATAAGGGCTAGATAGCCCTCTTTCTTTGATCTCACAGAAACTCTTTAGAATATAAGCTCTCTGAGAAGAAGGGGGCTTTGCCTGTTTTGTTACTGCTGTTTTCCCAGCACCTCCTACAGTGTTGAGCACTGCAGGCTGGAAACCATTTTTTGAATCCATGAGCCAGCCTCCCGTTCCCCCAGCCCCTCACTGACTTCAGCCCAGGTCCAGCCCATTGCCATGTGCACCCAATGGGTTCTGCGAAAATGTTGATGGAATGAATAAGCCATTTGAGCCCCTAGTCTTTTCTTCTGATTCTACCATTCTTTCACCTGGATATCTTTATTTCTAAATAGCTGAAGTAAAGCTGGATGTTGATGTTTTTGTCAATGCCGGGAAGAAAAAAAAAGTTTGACAAGTGTGCAATCTAACTTCATGAATTTCACAACAGATGATACCCATTTTGATAAATGCATATGATTCTGCAGCTGATGAAAAAGAAAAATGAAAATGGGGCCAAATTACAGTTTGGTACCCAAGACAATAATCAATCTTTCATCATGCTAATGGTCTGTCATGAGACTGTAAAAACCACATGAAGACAGCAAACAAGGAAGTCCTCACGCCAGCTTTCCAAGGGAGTCAACATAATTTGGTTAACAAGACACACTTATCTGTGAATGAATTATAGCTAAGTGTGAACCTGGCAGTTCAATTATAAAATATGTCAAAGCTTTCCAGAAGCGATTACCACCATAACATTGAATAAGGTTACCACGGACAGAACAGACTAATTGGTAGAGTTAGGTCTATTTTTAAATGTCAAACAACATCTTGCTCTTCTAACAGTGCTGCTCACTCACTGTCCCTTCCCTGGGAATACTAACTACCTATGGGTTTCTCACTCCCACCATAGTGGTCTCTCCGTATTTGTTTTTTAAATAACACCGATGGGGAGAGATACATGGAAATCTGAAAGTGAGTCCTAGCCCTCCCTCCAATGGAGTGGTGGTACTGTACGGTGGGGGAGGGGCGAGCTCTTGTTCCCATGCCTTCATGTGGCACCGCCAACTTCAAGCTCAGTTCCTGCCCGGCAAACTCTCCCTCTCAGTTGCCTGATCTCAGTTATCTGTCCACCTGCCCCTTTACTTAAGGGCAGAAAGCCTTCTCACAGCCCTCAGGAACAGCTGTCTGATCTGACTCAACAAGATCACTCACCATTCTCCCATGATCCCTTTACTGATTCAGCTGCCATCCTCCCTCCGAAACATATTTGCATGGACAGACAATGGAAATTCCCAATTGCCTTACTTTGGGTTCCCTCAGACGCAGACTCTTAGTCAAGGATTTCAGTGCAAGTAGTTCTTTGGGAAGTGATCCCAGAAAATACCAGAAAGGGAGTGGGGAGTAAAATAGGAAAGGAAAGGAAGCCAATGGAAGGGATGTTATCATGAAGTCACCACTGGGGGCAACGTGGGCTCATTCCCTCTGGGAACTCTGGGAAATATGATAGAACCCACACCTCAGAATAGACTCAAGTGGTCCGAGAAAGCCCTCAGATGCAATTTCTGGCATTTAAATTTGGGTCGGCAGGCAATGAAATAGTTAAGGCTGAGGAGCCGTGGGTGGGGCCTTGACAGCATCTGGGTTGATTAGCAACCCTGTATTTACATCAAAGCCCTTTCAGAAGCCTTTACAAAAGAAGAGGAACAGGCACTAGTTCTCCTGCAAAGAACTAACAACTTCAGCTACACCCTTCATTCCATGCCAAAACATTAAATGCTAGTACTCATTCCCCTATACCGACTCCTGATCTTCGCACTGACAACCTTTGCAGTTTGCACTGGAGATTAAGCCCAGAGTGAAAGTGTTCAGCATTCAAGTATATTTCTTTTTTCAGAAAAAAAAGTTTATATAGATAATATTTTCTTAGAACTAGGCAAATACTTTCGTGTGGGCAAATGTTCTTATTTTAGGAATAGAAGAACTATAAATCCTAAGGCAATTATCTTTAGGAAAGCAGCAAAGTAATAGAAGAAGGAGTATTATCTTACCTTTAATGAATTTTTGTAATATCAAAATAAATCATTACTGACTAAGCTGAGAGGTAATTTCAATATTATAAACAAATCAGTATAACAATTAATCTATCAGGAATGAAATCAAACTAAACATAAAAACTCTTCTCCAGTAACTCAAGATGGCTTTGTCCCTTCAGCAGGAGACTAAATTAGAGTTCCAACTATTGAAGTTTCAAAAGACTCTTAAATGTTATCTCTGGAGTCTTGGGTGGCCTTTTGCCCCAAGTGTTTACTGCCCAGGACAGGGGAATGGAAATTACCACCTAGAAGACACTGAAAAGAAATAGTGCCTAGTGAATGGGTTCTAAATAGTGATGGAAAAGTGGTTCAACCAAAGTCTTCAGCAAAACAGAGAAAAAGAAATGTTGCCAAAAATGACATACCAGCAATCCAGAAGAAAGAACCTTTGTTGACATTGGGTTGAGTTCTCCTTCTGGGAAGAAAAGTCTCCCGTATTTACTTTATCCTGAATTCTTTTCAAAGTGCTTGTCCAAAAATGGGATGCCTGGGTGGCTCAGCCCATTAAGCATCTGCCTTTGGCTCTGGTCATGATCCCAGGGTCCTCGGATCCAGCCCTGCATCAGGCTCCCTGCTCAGCGGGAAGCATGCTTCTCCCTCTGCCTGCTGTTGCCCCTGCTTGTACTCTCTCTGTCAAATAAATAAATAAAATCTTTAAAAAATAATACTAAAACAAAATAAAAATTTTAAAAAGTTTTTGTCGATAACAACCTTATGAATCTCTGAAAAGTTCTGTAGGTTAAAACCAAAGATATTATTACTATCTTATAGAGGAAGACTGAGGCCTGGAATTATTCTAGTGTCTTCAGTGAGATATCACTATAGCAACAGAATATGAAGGTCACCTCGCCTAGCCACTGTATAATGTGCCTCCTGGGGAAAAAAATGAATCTTAGAACTAAAACTCAGGCACAGAAATACTGGACAAATCAACAACAGGCTGGCGACTTTCAGAATATAAACTCAAGACAGTGACTCTTGGATGATGAGGAGGGCTCAAATAAGGACAGTGGAGATAAGAAGCACACAAAAATTGCCAAAAATGATCTTCAGTGAATGCTAGATCTAGGGTTGCCCAAATATATTCAGGCTGTTTCATATTAGTCCTTGACAATTTCCTTTAGCTTTCAAGATTGCTGGAAATAAATATATGCTATCCCTAAAGCTCAACCCTCCAAGGAAATACCTAGTACTGATAAACAAGTTCTATAATTTCATGTGCTCTCTGAAAAGTAATGACTCTCAGAAACTTCAGAACATTCCAAGAGCAAGTTAAGGAAATGGCAATTTATTTAGTATGTTAATAAAACATGGAGATGCCTGAAGCAAACAAGTATAACATGGTGGGAAATTTTCACTAGATAACACCCGTTTGCAGTTGTCATTTGATCTGAGTAGAACTGAGGACAATACCAGCTTTGCCATTGATTTCACTGGGTGGGCTCTTTTTCCACTTTGGAGACCCTGATTGGCATATTTACGAATTAGGTCTCTTCCCAACATCTGTTACAGCGAATGTTAACAATCTTTACTTATTAGGTCTGTCTGAAGGAATCTTAAAGCCCTTGTTGAATAACACACTGTTTTGGGGTACCTAGGTGGCACAGTTGTTAAGCGGCTGCCGTGGCTCAGGGTTATGATCCCAGGGTCCTGGGATCGAGTCCTGCATCGGGCTCCCTGCTCAGCGGGAAGCCTGCTTCTCCCTCTCCCACTCCCCCTGCTTGTGTTCCCTCTCTCACTGTGTCTGTCTCTGTTAAATAAATAAATAAAATCTTTAAAAAATAATAATGCGCTGTTTTACCTATGGCTATACACAAGAATGTTCATCTATTCGATACATTTGTTGAATGCTTACCCAAGTGCAGACACTGCTTCTGACATTCCATCTGAAAGACAAGAGCTATTTTAACTGTTACATTGTAACAATGAAATGCGTTAGCACTCGAGTTAAAGAAAATGTGAACTAAATGATATTGGGTGAAGCATCAATCCAACTTGGAATATGACCAAAATCAACCACATGCCAAAAATAATAACTTTAATTTTAAAATGTGTAAACCCTGCTTTTTTTAAGCACCAGGCTTCCCTAATTTATATTAGGAAAAGCTAAAGATTGCTTTTCCAATAATAAAGCATCCCTTAGCTAACTTGTATCCTTAATTCTTTGCTTCTTTTTTTACCCACTTCCCCTTTCTTAGTCAATGCCCTGCACTACACTAATCCCACAACACGCTTTTCCTCTTCTGCCCCAAGTCTACCAGTAAAATTTATCAAAACAAGGAACTAGGTGGAGCTCTTGGGTGGCTCAGTCAGTAAAGCATCAGACTCTTGGGTTTCAGCTCAGGTCAAGATCTCATGGGTTGTGCCATGGAGCCCTGAATCAGGAGGGGAGTCGGCCTGATGATTCTCTCCCTCTGCCCCTCTGCCCTTTCACAGGTGCACATGTGCACACTCTTTCTCAAATAAGTAAATAAATCTTAAAACACACACACACACACAAAGAAATAGGAAACCATTTTGACCAGTGGTCTTAGGCCCCCAG
Organism: Taxidea taxus jeffersonii; assembly: GCA_003697995.1. Lineage (NCBI taxonomy): Eukaryota > Metazoa > Chordata > Mammalia > Carnivora > Mustelidae > Taxidea > Taxidea taxus. Next base: position 103,419 of record ML098520.1, on the reverse strand, counting down.
GCAGTTCCTCAGTGCAGGTCTGTGTTAGTTAGACCTGTTGCTTTTTAGTTGCCATATTCAAAATTCACCAGCATTCTCCATCATGCCGTCTAAGTCACATTACTGGTAGGACACAACCTTGCCTTTTGCACCACAGGCAAAGCGGAGCTGTCAACTCTCCACCCTGCAATGTGGAATTTTGTCAAACATCCCTCCCCTCACTCTGGCTTCATTACTTCTGATTTCAGGGAAGGAGGTGTCTCTTCTCATGATCAAGGCTTAGCTTGTGACCTGGGCTCGAACCCCTCTCCTCTTCCACTCTGCTAGACCCATTTTTTCCTTAACCCATTATTTTCCATCTCTGCTGTCGGTTTCGCTGAACCAGGTCTGGACATTTCTTGGTAGAATTTTCATGTGTTATTACTATATTATATGTGATCCAATATATGGCACTTAAAAGTCTTGAGTCTTCCTTCATTTCAAATTTCTCTTTCTTGGGTTTCCAGAAGGCACCATCTCCTGACCTACCACTCTGCCACCCACTCTCAGTCAATGTTACTGACTTTTCCTCAGGGTTTTTCTGCTCATAAAAATTAACACATGCAGATTGCAGAAAATTTTGAAAATACATCCAAAGAGGGTAAAATAAAATTTTCTAAATATAAATAATCTGAGCATTGTAGAGTAGTTCTTGCGAGGCCATATGTTTTCATAATCAAATTCCAATTGTGCTATGTTCATTATCTTGATTGTGACGATGATTTTACAGGCATATACATATGTCAAAATGTATCAAATTGCACACTTTAATACATGCAGTTTATTGTAAGTCAATTATACTACCATCAAGCTGTTTTTAAAATGTAAACAATATAAAGAAACATACATATTATTTAGAAATATAATTAAGGACATTGAAATTGAGTATTCAAATCCACTATAATTTTAAAAAACCTTTGGCAACAAATGTGTTGACAAAGACAAATGAAGAAGGTAGGGATGATCGCCATAACTGAAATGTAGAACTGAATTCCTTGTTTCCTATTTGGGCTGAAACTCTCCTGCCTTGGGATGGTGGTCTCTTTCTGCATGTCCGGGGAAAAAAAAGCACAACCTAACAGGCATGAGCACTAAAGAGATCAGAGCCATGTTTGTGAGATTTAAAAAAATTCAGTCATGCTATAAATAGCTTTGTATTGGGACACCTGGGTGGCTCAGTTGGTTAAGCGGCTGCCTTCGGCTCAGGTCATGATCCCAGCATCCTGGGATCGAGTCCCACATCGGGTTCCTTGCTTGGTGGGGAGCCTGCTTCTCCCTCTGCCTCTGCCTGCCGTTCTGTCTACCTGTGCTGGCTCTCTCTCTCTCTCTCTCTCTCTGACAAATAAATGAATAAAAATATTTAAAAAAATAAATAAATAAAATAAATAGCTTTGTATTCAGCTCATGTATTTTTCCTCATAAGCACTTTGCCATATCAATTAAAATTCCCCAACACATGGAATATTTGGGATATCTCACAGATGCTAAAACCATCCAGTGAAAAGATTGTCATTTATTTACCTGAAGACCCAATAATAGGGTAATGGCTTATTTCTAGTTTTTGATGATTTCTACCAAAAAAATATATACAATTAATATTCTTATACATAAATTGATTTATGTATCCAGACGGTCCCTTGAGATAGGTTCCTAGGAGTGAAACAGCTGAGCAGAAGAGAACCAGTAGTCTTAAGGCTCTTTTTACATTACTTGCAATCATGTTCCTAAAAGGTTAGGCCAATTCATTCTCTCATCAGTGGTGGCTAGAAATGATCAGCTCATTGTACTGTTTTAATGACCTATTTTATAGGTGAAAAGGTATCTTGTTGTTTGGGTTTGCATTCTTTATTGCTAGAGAAGTCAGATATGTTTCTGGTAGAATTTGGGGGCATGAGTACATTTTTCTTCTCTGGTATGTTGGCCCATTTGTCCATGGAGACATTAATGCTTTGATTGCTGGTTGGTAGTATATTTATGCATTAAATGTACTAACCTTCTGTCTGTCGTGTTATACCAGAATGTACTCAACATATCTCACTTGCCTCTTTTAATGGAGTTTTCTGTATACCTATGAAATATTTGCATGTTGGGGCACCTGGGTGGCTCAGTAGGTTAAGCTTCAGACTCTTGGTTTCTGCTCAGGTCATGATCTTATAGGTCATGAGATCAAGCCAAGGTTAGGGGCTCCCTGTAGGCAGGGAGTCTACTTGAGATTCTCTTCCAATGCCCCTTCCATTTGCACTCATGTGTATGCTCTCTTTCTCTCAAATACATAAATACATAAATACATCTTTAAAAAATTTTCATGTTTGTTTATTGGACCCAAATTGATTAATCATTTTTCCTTTGAGTTTCTTTCCCAATGCTTTTAGGCTGAGGAATATTTTCCTCAATTCAAGATTGGTTCTAATACTACCTATTCAATCTTCTAGGGTTTTTTTAAATTTATAGTTGACATGTAATGTTATATTGGTTTCGGGTACACAACATAGTGATTCTATGATTCTATACATTACTCAATGCTCACCATGATAAATGTTCTTCTAGAGATTTTCTGGTTATATTTTTAACTCTAAATCTATCTGAAACTTATTTCCATGTACGATACAAGATGAGAATGTGACATGATATTTTCCCCCAAGTAATTTTCTCAGCGTTTTGTGAAATAACTCAACCCTTGCCATTAGTCTGTGATATTTACTTTAGCATACACTAAGTCCTTCCATATGTTAGGATCTGCTTGAGGGCTATATGTTCTCTAGTGTTGATCATTCCATATTTCTGGTCATAATGATGTTGTGGTTTTATGATATGTTTGATATCTACTAAAGCAAGTCATTCCAATGGCCCACATTTTCACATTTCATAATATGATTCATCAGTGTCTTCCTCACAAAGAACTTCCTGTAATATTGCAAGGAAGCAACTCCACGGGGACTTAAAAAATTACCATCTCGGGACGCCTGGGTGGCTCAGTTGGTTAAGCGGCTGCCTTCGGCTCAGGTCATGATCCCAGGGTCCTGGGATCGAGTCCCACATCGGGCTCCTTGCTCAGCAGGGAGCCTGCTTCTCCCTCTGCCTCTGCCTGCCTCTCTGTCTGCCTGTGCTCGCTCCTGCTCTCTCTCTGACAAATAAATAAATAAAATTTAAAAAAAAAACAACGAATTAAAAAAAAATTACCTTCTCCCCAATTCATAAGAGGGGTCAGGGAAAGGAAAAAGGAAGGCATTACTGGAGTCCTAGGCCATTGGAGCAATGAGAAGATCTGTAGAATTCCCTTCCCTTCCATTCCCTTTGCTCTCCCAAATAACCCAATGTCTTCCCCATAACCAAAGCTGGACAAAACACAATGATAGTCCACCCAGGGGAGAGGCTCCGAAGAAATGGCCAGTAGAGACTTGATGGGGCCCCAGAAGAGGTGGAGAATGGCACCAGGTCCTGTCTTAAAATCCACTTAGGGAGAGGATTTGCCGATCTTTCCCTGGGACCCCTCTGAGCAAGGGAGAAGGGCAGCAGAGGAGACAGCAGGCCTGACCATGTGGAGGTTCACACATCCCAGGTTTGGCATTAACACTTACATTTCACAAGGGTCACGTGAAGGGCTTGGAGGGAGCCAGTCTTGAGCAAGTTTGCAAGTGCCCCCACCTGAGAGGGCAGCGATGACCACAGGAGACTGGTGGTCAAGCAGGGCTGGTGAGTAGATGGGGTTTAAAAGGGATCATCAAATGAGAGTCAGTCAAATGGTAAACCTCTCACAGTCCTGAGTGAGAGCAGGTGGTTAGACCCTGTCACACAGCGGGCAGCAGGCATCTGTCTGAGAAGGTGCAGCCACTGATAGCAGATTGCAAGGGAACCCAGCTAAGCCATTTGCACTTTCCCCCTAATCCCTCCTCCTTCCCCTACAACACAGCCTAGGAGTAGCAAGAAACATGAGGGGCAGAGAAGGGGCAACCCGGAGAACAGAGAAGACGGCCCCCCACCACGCTCACCCCGGGCATCTCGAGCCACAAAGCTGACAGGCCCTGGAGAAAGAGAAAAATCTCAGATGGGTAAACGAAATGGACAGATTTTTAAGAGCATCCAAAAAAGAAGTCAAGGAATCATCCCCAAATGTCCTTAAGGGGTCTGTGACCCAGCAGGGGAGAGACTTTACATATGGCACAGTTGTGGGAGTGACGGCTGGGAATGGCACAAAATGAAACCATTTTCTCCCTGTATCCCACAGAGATGAGACAGTTCAATAAAACACTTACTAGGAATAAGCAAAGAGGAGAAAATAAAAATCATCTGTTATCCCATAAGGCAGCTATAACTAATATTAACCGATGTTTGCTAGAGATTGGTACACGAATTTCTTTTCAAAAATGCAATTACAATGTATTCTCTGTTTTTTGACCTATCCTTCATTCTCAAGAATATGTTTGGAACATTTGTGCTTTAAAAAAAGCGTATAACATAATTTGTAACAGCTTAGAACATTTGATCCTATGGGTTGATGATCACTAACTCAAGCAAGGCCATAAACTTTTTTTAAATGCTTTTATTTTTTTTTTAAGATTTTATTTATTTATTTGACAGACAGATCACAAGTAGGCAGAGAGGCAGGCAGAGAGAGTAGGGGAGGCAGGCTCCCTGCTGAGCAGAGAGCCCGATGCAGAGCCCCCGATACCAGGACCCTGGGGTCATGGCCGGAGCCGAAGGCGGAGGCTTCAACCCACTAAGCCACCCAGGTGCCCCTATTTTATCTTATTTTTAAGATTTTTATTTGACAGAGAGAGACACAATGAGAGAGGGAACACAAGCAGGGAGACTGGGAGAGGGAGAAGCAGGCTTCCTACATGGAGCAGGGAGCCCGATGTGGGGCTCAGTCCCAGGACCCTGGGATCATGGCAGATGCTTAAGGACTGAGCCACCCAGATGCCCTAAGGCCATAAACTTTTATGTTTGGATTTGTTTCCAGTGCTTTGCTATCATATATAATCCTGAACGGGACATTCCTGAACTGAATTTTTGCACCTCTCTTAAATTATTTCCTTTCCGTAAATCCTAGTAGCAGAGTCACTTAATCAAAAGGTATATACATGCAAAGCTTTTCCTCGAGGCTATGAAATCCCCTTCAGGCTACACAGCCACCAATAGCTCAAGAGAGTCTGTTTTTCTGCATCTTGACCCACGCTAAGTCTGTTCCCTCTTTCGGGTTGCCTGATAGCTATTTGAGATATTTTTTAAGAGATGCATTTAAAAAAAAATGCTAGCGAGAGCTGACATTTTTCACTGGTTTGTTGGCTATTTGTTTATCTGTGCTTTGCCCTGCCTGTTTCTGTCTTTTACCCATTTTTTCGCTACTGCACAACTTTTCTTATTGTTTAGGAAAGCTGTTTTATAGATCTATCATGTATATTGCAATACTCTTCCCAGTTCTTGATTGCTTATGACATTATTTTCCATGCCAGAGTTCTAACTTTTTACGATTTGACCACATCAAATTATTTTATGATCTTTCCCAGGGGTGAGCAAACATTTGCTGTAAAGGGCCAGAGAATAAATATTTTAGACTTTGCTGGCCAGTCTCTGTTCCACCTCTGTCTTCTCAGAGCAAAGGTGACGATAGAAGGATGCCTCAATGAACGCGTGTGTGTTCGTTCTAAATTTGGCCATGAGTGGGCAGCGGTTTTTCCCCCTGACATTAAGCTCTCAGTGCCATGCTTTGAAAATGGTTCTCCACCACAATGATGTATTATTCTATATTCTATCCTAGTGTATATTCTAGTCTTACTTTCATGGCTTCACTTCTTAAATTTTTGGTTTTAATACATTTAAAATTAATTTTGTTGATTTAATTTTTTCTCAAATGGGCTAGCCATCTGGCCTAAAATCATTTATTGAATAATCCCTACTTTCACAACTGAATTGAGTTGCATGCTTTTCTAAAGTAAAAAATCATGGACACCGGCACACATGCATGGATTTTTAAAATGCTATTACTATTCTGGGGCAAGCATCACGCTTTTAATCATTAGTTTTTAAGTACATTTTGATATCTTGTATAGTAATTTCACACTACTCATACTGTTTCAGTGTTTGTTGTTGATTTTTTTCTTCTTTTCCGGAATATTCTTTAGACTCATTTTGTGAAATTCTGATAAAAATTGCATTGTATTTTGATTGGAATTGCATTAATCTGTAGATTAATTGTCAGATATACTGACAGTCTGAGATAGTGGTCTACACACAGTGGAGGCTACTTTCTCATTATCTTTGGTCACATTAATCGACCTCATACTGAACAGATGCAACTTAAAAAAAAAGTACAGCTTTGTAATTTGGGATGATTTCATTTGAAAATAAGATTCGAGGGCTTGAAATTTTGAAAGCTACTAGTCTAACCTACTGACACTTATCGTTATTACTAATTTGGTTTCTGTCATCTTACTTTCTGCCTTAATGTTTTTCATTCTTCCTTCTGTCTCCTTTGTTTTCCATTCCTTGACAATGACTGATTTAATTCCCCCAGCAGTTATTTAGAACTTATTTTTTAATCAACAAGTTTATACTCTATCTAATCTAGACAAATTGATGAGGTCTTGGAATATAAGTGAGGTTCGGTGAGGTGAGGGCTGGAGCCGACGACCAAGAAAGAATTCTTGAGATGTCTTTGGTGCAAAATGGTGGTTTATTAAAGCACAGGGACAGGACCAGTGGGCAGAAAGAGCTGTTGCCCCGGGGCTGTGAGGAGTGGTCCATTATATGCTTGCAAATTGGGAGGGGGTTAGGGATGGCTCTAAGTCTCTAAGGAATTTTGAAAGCAAGGTTTCCAGGACCTTGAGGGGCTAGCTATTGTTGGGAAAAAGGTTATTCATTACCAGTAATAAAACCTTTGTCTTGAGGCCCTTCAGAGTGGGCTATATAGGCTTGCGAATGATTGTCCACATGGATCTTGGAGGGTTTAAAGATAAAGGAAGTTTCCAAAGGAATTGTTAAAGTAGCCCTCAGGATCCTGGTAGGGGGTAGGGGTCCTTCAGGCTATAATTACCCTTTGCCCTTAGCAAAGTATTAAGGTGGAGACAGTTGAGTCCCTAGAGGAATGTCACTTTGCCTGCTTTAAGGGCTTGTCAATGGGTAAGGAAATTTAATAATTTTTCTTCTGCCTCTGTTTCCCACGTCAGAATGAGGAATGAAATAGCATTTGAGTCTCCCTTGTTTGAGACAAAGCGTATAATACAATCTTCTGTTCCTCACCCTCACCACTTGGCCCCAGCAACCTCGGTTTTTATTAATAACATAATAAATAATTTTAGATCCGCTGTCTTTTTAAATAATCATGTCTTCTCATTTGGGAATGATTTCTGACATTTATATTTGATTTTATGATCAGATTTTTTAAATAATATGCTGTCCTTCCATTCTACCACTATTTGAGGAGGACCGTGTCTTCCGGTGCTCTGTTGTAAATGTCAGGTAGTGTCTTGAAGCTGTCTTCTGGATTCACTGGTAGATGATTATCAGAAATTTGTTATTCTTCTGAAAAATCTTTCTCCTTGTTCTGAAGTATTGTTCATAGGTCTTGTTGTTACTTTCCTCTTTGTTCATCTTAGTTTTTGGTCCCACACCATATTCCCTGCTGGGGTAGAAGAATACCCTTCCCCGACTTACCAGAAAATGACAGACTGATGAGCAATTATTAGCAAAGTTCAATTTTGTGCACCTTTGCACCACGTGAGGGAGTGTCTTCTTCCTCCTCCCGCCCCTGCATCTAGTTCTCTGAACTGATGTGGTACGTGAAAAAAAAACTACAATTCCCAGCATGCACTGCTACCTGGTTCTTCCTACAATGGCCCCATGTAAATAATGTCGGATCACCGTATGTTCTGCGTTTGTACTGCTCCTTCCCATACCCAAGAGAAAAGAAAAAAAGGTGCACAGGTTTTTGGCTGGTTCAAATCCTGAATCTCTGGGTGAATCTCTAGTGACTGAAGCACGTAATATATTTCTACCTTTTATGAAGCTGTCTTTGCATTCCAACCCAGCTCCTTGTTGTCCTGAAATTAGTTCCAGTTTCTTCAACGTTCTGGTGTTATGTTACCTACCAGTCTTATTTTCCATGTCAGGAGCTTTATTCCCCCACCCCCCACCCCAGGTCTTCATTAGTGGTTTATGTCAGATGTTGAGAGAGACTTCCCTGGGGACTGTTAGCCAGATGCCACTTTGAATAACAACAGCAGCGGTAGCTAACGTTTATTGAGCACTTACCAAGTACCATCCATCCATTTTCTCACTTAATCACCACAACAACCCTCATTTAACCTCTCTAAGACTCATTTGTCCAAGGACACTCTCTGCTAAGGACACATACTGCCATGCACAAGTATTTAAAATCATTTGCAAACTCTAAGGCTGGCTGGGATTAAAACAAATAGAGTATACCATCTTTTTTTTTTAATATTTTATTTGTTTATTTGACAGACAACGATCACAAGTAGGCAGACAGGCAGGCAGAGACAGAGAGAGGAAGAAGCAGGTTCCCTGCCGAGCAGAGAGCCTCCTGATGCGGGGCTTGATCCCAGGACCCCAGGATCATGACCTGAGCCAAAAGCAGAGGCTTTAATAGAGTATACCATCTTTCTTATTCTTCTCCGAATTTCTTAATTTTTTTGACCCTGACTTAACCCCTCAAATGCCAGTATTTCCTTCCTCCTTTGCATGTTGTTATGATATGTAACATCATTAACTGTGATTAATCTCTCGCTTGATAGATCTCAGGGCATTCATGCCTCATTAATGAGCATTTAGTAATCAAGGATTCTTTAAAGTTCCTTTCATTGGAGAAATTGTATGTTCCAGGTACTTGAGGGAATGTCTTACTTCACTGTGTCATTTTTTCAAGTTTGGAGAGGAAAGCTTTTGTTGCCAGTACATGGTGACCATGTACACCAGTACATGGGTCATACACCCTTCCAGACAGATAGAGGACATAAAGTGTTCACAAACTTTTACATGGGTGACAGCTTTACTAATAGATGGTCACAGCTATGCTAAGGTTAAACACCTACATGTGATGGTTCTAAGTTGGATTTTCTGGAAAGCAGAATGACGTGGAGTTTAACAGTGGTTTTTAGGGAGTGATCGTGGGATGGACAACAGTGGGAAGAAGGAAAAAGCAGCAGGATTGACTAGAGGGAGAAACCAAGTGGCAAATGCAGGACCAAACCTCTGCCTTAGCTAACCCCCTCACAGAGGTCAGAGCCTTCAGAGTTCTCCCAGATTTGGCCAAGATAGTCAAAGGTCGTACTCCCTCATCAATCAGCGACTGAGAGTAGGCCACCTGGGAAGGGGTTGGCATCGGAGGGATGGCGCCCCAGCCTGAGGCAGTCTCTGAAAAAGGCTAACTTTGAAGTCTGACTGCTGGCAGTAAACCTTCCTTCACTGAAGGAGGGGATTTAGGTGGAGGGTATCACAGGGTCTGCCACAATGATCCCCTCCAAAGACTCTCAGGCCAGAGATGGCCACACAGCTTTACTGCATATCCAATTACTTTAAGGCTTGCTGTCATTTTTTTTTTTTTTTAGTACTTGAAAAATTCTAATAAAACGAAGCTGCTAAGTGAATCACTACTGATGGGACTTGGCTAGGAATCACTAAACACAAGAACATTTGGGAAGGAAAGAGAACTGCCACACTGAGCATTCTCTGGCGCAGACCTTTCACATACAAAATTTCATTTCACCAGCTTGAGGCTACAGATGAGAAAATAGAGACAGAGAACTTATCCACAGCTGCTCCGTTGTGCACTTAAAACAAGATGGTCACAAAACCCTTGATCCGCCATGATGGTTCCTCCTGACAAAGTGGCTGTGATGTCACAGACATCTCATGGCTGGTTTTTGGAGTGTTTTGGCAAATGGTGGCAAAGCCTATGGCCAGGGATCCTGGGCCAGAGCAGATGGTCTGGACAGCGCCCAGCACTACCCCAGGAGAGAACAAAGGGATCTACTTTAAAAAGGATCTATTAAATGTGTCCCCTCACAAGGGACTTCAATGATCCCAGCCTGTTGATGGGTCTTTCACATCTTGAGGCAACCTAAGTGACAGAACCCCTCAGTCCATGACTATATTCTGAGAGCATCTGCCATGTGCTGAGGCAACAGAAGAGACACAAAGAGATTTAAGAACAGCATGTCATAGTCAAAAAAGCACTGGCTTTCCATTTCACTTAGAATAAAATTCAAATTCTTTGCCATGGCTTATAATTTGGACGCTGTTGATTTCTCAGGTCTTATCCTCCCCCTGCTTCACTTTGGTTTTTTCCCCATTAGCTAGTCCCCCTGCCTGGAAATCATCTTTCCCAAATATCTGTGTAATTGACTTATTCCCTTCTTCCAGATTTCAGCTCAAATTTTTCTGTTTCAGAGAGGTTTTCTCTGATTTCCACAGTTTAAATTGTCCTCTGGTTAGCACAGCTTTATTTTCTTCATGATACTCATCCCTTTCTGGAGTTATCTCCTTTGCTCATTTACTTATCCATCATCTGTCTCCCCAAAACATGTAAACTGAATGAAAATAGGGACCTTCTTTGTCCCTATGATGTAGAACTGTGCCTGACACATAACAGGGATTCAGACATTCACTGAATGAACAACAGAAGCAAGAGACTTCAACCCTCCTCCTACTTCTACAAGATGTATGAAATTGGTAGGATCATTTAACCACTTTGTAGGGTTTTTTGTTTGTGTGTTTTGATTTCTTTTTGTTGTTATTAAGTCATCTCTACCCCAGCACGGGGCTCAAACTCACAACCCCGAGATCAAGAGTGGCATGCTGTACCAACTGAACCAGCCAGGAGCCCCCATTTAAGCACTTGGAATGGAAGCATATTCGTGTAGAATAAGAGCTGGCACGCTATGGCTCACAGACCAAATATAGCTGGTTGCCTAATTTTGTAAATAATGTTTTATTGGAACACAGCCAAGCTCTTTCATTTATGAATCATCTCTGGCTGTTTTCATGCTCTAAGGGCAGAGTTGAGTAGTTGAAACAGACACGGTATGGCTCAAGATGCTTAAGATATATATCATTTGATTCTTTAAGGAAAATTAGCTGACCCTTAGCAATCACAATATCTGTTTTACATTCCTTGCAACATTTTTGTAAGAAACAAAGGAGAAGATGCACATGAAAGGTCTTTGTGAAGTGGGAAAATGCTACTTGTGAAAGGGGTTAACTTTCTTAGGAAGATGATTGTCATGAAGCCACTGCAATCACTTAGTCAATGATTGTGTATAATAAAGTCACTGACTTAATATGATTCAGATGGTTCCAGGAGGACTTCAGGGAAGTTTGAAATCATCCCTCTGGACTTAGGCCAGCCAGCCCTAACTGAATATCAGCTCAGCCTTGGGGTAACAACCACCTCACCAAAGTGGACATAAAAGAGACATACAGGGACACCTGGGTGGCTCAGTCTGTTAAGCGGCTGCCTTCAGCTCAGGTCATGATCCCAGGATCCTTGGATTGAGCCCCTCATCAGGCTCCCAGCTCAGCGGAGAGCCTGCTTCTCTGTCTACTCCTCGCTCTGCTTATGCTCTCTTTCTCTCTCAAATAAATAAATAAAATCTTTTTTTTAAAAAAAGGAGGCATACATACATGGAATCAAATTTCTACTCTACCACTTACCAGCTGTGTGCCTTCAGAACCTCACAAACTCTAGCTGTCATGTTCTTCATCTATAAAGTGAGGAGAGGAAAGCTACCTGTTCCATAGGACTGTTGTGAAGACCAAATCAGACAATCAAAGCATGGAAGGAGAGTTGGGCTCATTGTCAGTATCAATGGTGATTGTCAACTCCGCCGTCACCCACATTCTGCCCTAATTCTGTGGCTAAGGAAATGAGTTTGTGTGCCTGTCCTGTAAAAGCCTGAAGCAGTCGGCACAGGATACCAGGGGTCTCATTTACCTCTGTGCTTTTCCTGGGTGGCATTACTTTCTTCCCAGATGACCCCTGAGCCTTGGTTTCATCCTAGCTTCTCCTCACCTTTACTCCCTACATCAAATAGACTGCTAATTTTTGCATCTTGAAACTAAGCTCCAGTATCTGTGCTCTAAGACCTGACTCATACGGTCAAGGTCTTAATTCATCCCACCCAGCACCAGTGTTATCTATACTCTCAGATAAAATCATGTCACTTCTTTACATTAAAAGCTCTGGGACTCCCCATTGTTGGCTTGTTGCATGAGGCCCTTCTAAACCCGCCGCCTGCCTAGCCATGGAAACTCATCTTCCTCCAGCTGTTTCCTGCTGGTTCCCTCTCCGTGTCATACGCACCTACTTGCTGCTTGCCTAGCCAACCTACAGACCCGAGAGTGAGAAAAAAATGCTTGATGTGGCAAACAATTGAGATTTGAGCTGTTTTTTTTAGGCAACAGTATCTCAACAAAAACCGAACTAATACGTGGCAGAAATTGTAATTTGAATAACCAGATATTGAGCTGGAGTGGTTTTTCCCCCCTAATATAATAGCTGTAGCACAATTTCACTCCAAAATAGGCATGGATTTTAAAACTCACAAATACACATGAAGATGGAAATCATGTACGCTGTCTCTGGGCAACATTTGCTAAATGTGTGTCTTATCTCCCCACAACCTAATCTCTATTAGTGGGGACAATTTTCTTTTATAAAATAAGTCTAGCTTTAAAGAATAAAAATTATGACTGAAGAAAAACCAAAGAGGCAGAAAAAAAATGCAGACAAAATGACATTTAATAAAATCCCCGAGAAGAAGTGACACAAAATGGAGACAGTTAAGGTTGATTGAATGATTCGGGGTGCAGGAAAGGAAGCTCAGCAAGATGAAGAGCTAACCACATGAGTATACAAATAAGAGGTCCCCAAAGGGGCAGGAAGAGTGAGAAGAGTGAAAAATCTGAGCAGGGTCCTGGATATGGATCTGAGCCCAATGCATCACCAAGGCAAGGCTGGCACAGTGGATGGGTAAGAAGGCCCAAATCATGGGAGAACAGTAGGCCCAAATAGAGGTAGCTATTGAGTTAATTCCCTTGGGCATTTATCTGAGACCCTTAATGGATGTTTGAAGATCATTTTGCCCACATTAGCTACTATGGAGAATTGACCCTCAATGAAAGGTACCACTGGGTACATTAATTGCCCTGCTAATGGCCTGACCTCTTCCATAATGTCACATATTCAGTTCTTTTCCCAAATTGGTTTCAGAGTGCCCCTGCCCCCACAATAATTCCATGATGTTTCTCTCACCTTGTTGCTAGGAAGGAAGGAAAATAGAAAAGATGGGAGGAAGAAGACAGGAGGGTCTAGACAGGATAAGCTATAATTCACCCTTGGTAATGCAAGGAGCCCATGTGTAAAGCAGTGTTGATACCCTGGGAATTGCCCAGCAAGGTAAAGATGTTCTGTTTAGTTCCTGGGGCCATGTGTGCCTACTCCGAATTACTTTGAACTTCAGTCTGAATGAGGGGACTTGAAATAATCCAGGAGTTGGAACCTATATCTAGACTCCTTGCTGAAAAAACATGGGGAGCAGAGTAGAACCCACTAGATATCATTAGTCATCAAAGGGAAAAAAAATTTCATCCAGCCTTTCTAGGTAATTAACATGACATCATCTATGAGCCTGTGGTGTGAAATGGGTCCTAAGTACCATGGAGAATTGATCTTAGCTCTTTCAGTGCTTCATTTCAACATAAACTTTGATAAAGAGTACGGAAAGCAAATAAGGTATTTTTTAAATTTAACTATCTTCATATTTTCCATCTTGGAAATTATTTTTTTAGTTTAATTAATTTTTTTCAGTGTTCCAAGATTCATTGTTTATGCACCACACCCAGTGCTCCATGCAATATCTGCCCTCCTTAATACCCTCCACCAGGCTCATCCAACCCTCCACCCTCTCCCCTCCAAAACCCTCAGTTTGTTTCTCAGAGTCCACAGTCTCTCATGGTTCATCTCCCCCTCCAATTTCCCCCAACTCCCTTCGCCTCTCCATCTCCCAATGTCCTTGTGTTATTCCTTATGCTCTACAAGTAAGTGAAACCATATAATAATTGACTCTCTCTGCTTGACTTATTTCACTCAGCATAATCTCCTCCAGTCCCATCCATATTATTACAAAAATTGGATTATTTTTGAGAGTTAAAAAGATACCAATATCTGCTGAGCAGATCTAACTTCAGTGATTTCCAAGTTTCCATGCACCGTAAACTGTTACATCCTTTGGGAACAGCTTTATAAGAAAAAGGCTTCATCTCCAGAACATGCATACTAAATAAACAGACAAATAAGTAAACCTCCCATATCAACAGGGAGTGCCCTGGGTGATTTTTGGAAATGGGTCTTGTTTAATGACAGTATCCTAGTCTAAAACACAGACTTCCTGTAAGTTCAATTAGTACAAAATAAGCAATAGCCTCCAGTGGCCCACTTTAGAAAAGGGACTCTATTATTTTCACTAGAAAAAAAGTTAATTATAAAAATATAGTAATTAAGAATTTTGAAGGAAACTGTCCTAGCATTCCAACAATTCCTAACAAAGTAAAAAATATAAAATAATAATAATTTTTTTTAAAAGGCAAAATAAATTTGGGAAGGGAGTGAATCATTTTATTCTATGGGCTTTAGATTCCTTTATTTCTAAGCCAGAAAATTTCTAAGTTCTTCCTGGTGGCAAAGAGCCAAGATCTCCAAGTCTGTGTGTGCACATAAATTAAAGGTAGGCCCTCATACCTGTAGCCAAGGCTCCTCTGAATCTGGCCTCCCATCCCTACCCCTACCTCACTCCATTCTGCCTTAAGTCACACAACTCAACAGAAACCCATCCACTTTACCAGAACCACTCTTCTCAGTGGGACATCTTTTGAAAGGCCAAGCTCCAGCCTTTTTCTGGACCTTGGCCAGGCTGCTCCCCTCATTTGGAATAACATCCTTAAATTCCCAAAATCCCACTTTCTCTTCAAGACACAGCTCACTGTTTGTGTTTTCTGTGAAGCTTTCCTTGCCTAGATCAGCTCTGGCTCTTTCATTTCTCTGAGCTCTTCCATTTCTCTGATATGATTGTTTGTGTGATCTACAGTGTGACTACATAGAGTCTAGTATGTGCTGTGGATGTTTCATTTAATTTAAGAGCTTGGGCTGCCCAGGTTCAAATCCCATTTATAGTACATACTTATTCTATGCCTTTGAACAGTGAGTGAACCTCAGTTAATCTCTCTCTGCCTCAGTTTTATAAACTGAGAATAATGTGGTAGATGCTTCAGAAGTTCTGTGTTAGGGAACCATTTCTGGCTAAATCATTTTAAGTGAATTTATTGAGAACGTCTCAAGAAATGTGTTCAGCATTCTACAACATCAGCATTATGTAACATTTTTTGTAGTCTACTTAAAAATGTGCATTATTTTAATAGGGTCATGTTCATATAAAATATTAAGGGGTGCCTGGGTGGCTCAGTTGGTTAAGCATTCAGCTCTTTGTTTCTGCTCAGGTCGTGATCTCAGGGTCATGGGATCAAGCCCCATGTGGGGCTCCATGTTCAGCAGAGTTGAGGAGCTCACATGAACTCTAAATAAATAAATAAATAAATAAATAAATAAATAAATATCTTTTTTAAAAACTTAAAAATACAGATAAATGAATGACTCATAATCCCACCACCCAGAGATAATCATTATTAAAAATGGTGCATTTGTTCTTACAGATATTTTCCCTTCCCACAAATTATAGTCATTTTAAAATATGTCCAAATAAGTCTTTGGCACTCCTTCCCTCAAAAGGTGGAGCCTAATTCCATTCCCACTGAGAGTGGGTCAAACTTAACAACTCACTTCCAGCTATTCAAATGTGGTAGATGTGATGGTATGGGATTTCTAAAACTGTCTCTCTGTCTCTGTGTCTCACTGCCTCTCCCTCTCTTTCCCACCTTTCTTCCCTCCCTCCCTTTCTCTTTGTCTCATCACTCTCTCTGAGGGGGGTGGTTGCTGTTGCCATATGGGGACATTCAAGCAGCACAATGGAGTGGCACATATGGTGAAGAACTGAAGCTTCCTGCCAACAGCCACACGAGTGAGCCATCTTGGAAGGAGATCCTCCAGCTCTAGTCAAGTCTTCAGAGATTATAGCCCCAGCCAACATTCTGACTCGAAAGACATGAGCTACCCTGAGCTAAAACCACCCAGCCAAACCGTTCCCAAACTCTACACACACAGAAACTATGAAATAATAAACTTTTGTTGTTTTAAGCCACTAAGTTTTGAAGTAATTTGTTAAGCAGTAATAAATAGTTAATACACATACATACAACTTACACACATACAAAATATACACTATATATATCCCCAGATAGGGAAACACTTCACCTTTCTTTTTATAACCTTCTTCATTTTTTTATTTTTTTACATTTATTTTTTAATTTATTTAAATTCAGTTAATTAATATACGGTGCATTATTAATTTCAGAGGTAGAATGCAGTGATTCATCAGTCTCATATAACACCCTGTGGTCATTACATCACAGGCCTTCCTTAATGTCCATCACCCAGTTACCCCACTCCCCCACCCCTCCCCCACTTTTTATTAATAATAATGTATCATTAACTTCTTTCCATAAGTATCCTTGGTGATGATTTTAAGAGTCAGGAATTACTTGCAGCCCCTATCAAAAAAAAATTTTTTTATTATTCCATTTATCTTGTGGAGGGAAGAAAAAACTTTTGCTTCTACCCTCCTAGTTCAGTTTCAGGGCAAAATAAAATGACAAAAAACTGATTAACAAGAAATAGGGCACACCACTTTATTTGATGTTAATATTGTATTGTATTTACATGTACATGGGGGTCTCACAGAAAAGGAAGTGAAACCAAGTGTGTGGGCCTGAGAGCTTATATACCACTTTAACAAACAGTGATGAATTTGTTGAGAAGTGACAAGGCTAAGAAAAGCAGTTTGGGCCTCTAGAGGTGGTAACTTGTGGGTAATAAATATATGGGAAAAACTAATAAAATATAAAGGTTATTTCAGTGAGGTTTGTTACTCAGATTCAATCTCACACAGTCTCTGGGGTGATAAGAGTGTCTCTGGTCATTTTCCTCTTGCTGGTATGGGAGTGGGGAGAAGAGACGTCTTCACAAAGGGAAATATCTACCTTGCCTTTGGGCAGAAAGAAGAGGGTAGAGAACTTTCCCCACATTTGCTGTTTCTCAATTGCCTTCAGCTCAAAATAATCCTTACACCAAAGTGGCATATTCTGGGGCAGAATATCCTGATCTCCTTCAGTGTAGTGGGGTTAAGATGCCCCTAACAAGGGAAAAAAATCTATATTCTACAATTTGAGATGAGACTTAAAATGCAACCATTGGCACCACTGCTAGAAGGAGAAAAGATATTCTAAGTGAGATGTTAATAATGGCTGCTGTCTATGCTCTCCTGGAATGGTAGTTTTTACAGCAGGAGGACTATAATGGGACTAAAGTAGATATGAAGACAGAGAATGGGCTGAGTACGTACGTAGTTTGAGGTGTGGTGCAGATTTTAATGAAAGAAGAGTTAGACTAGAGGTGGGGATTAATGAACTCTCCCAGAGGGAGAAGAAAATTCCATGGATCCTGGGCTGAACCTTCAGGGAGTTGTACACACAGAAGGAGGGAAGAGAAAGAGAGATTTTTAAAAAAAGAAAAGAAAGAAAGCACGAAAAGAGACATCAGCAAGAATAGGGAAGAGCAGGAGCAGATGAGACCCCAATAGCCAGGATGATTAGCGTGTCAGGAAAGTGAAGGGAAAATAGGCATGGTCAAATGTCTCAGATGCCATTAAAAGAAAAAACAAAAACAAAAAAGGACCACTGGACTTTGTAAGAAGGTCCTTTAATGGTCTTTCAAAATACCACCTGGGGTGAGCAAGGGAGACAGGAACCAAATGAATGCTTGTTTTTGGTTTGGTTTGGTCTTCCCCCAGCTCTTTTTCAGCTGGCTTCTAGGGATTAGTTCACCGGGCGTCCCTAGGCAGGTTCCTCTGCCATTCTAAGTGCCTTGTGGTCTCCTGCTACATAGCATTTAATCACACACTGTAGACACGAATCCCCTATTTACCCGTCTTTCCACCTCTAGAGCAGCAGCTGCTTGAGAGAAGGGAATGTTTAGCTCTTAGCTGTGTGGCCAGGAGCTAGCCACACTGCTTGTACACCGTACAAGCTCAGGGAAGCTTTGATGAATGAGTGAGAGAGGGTGTAGCCTGGAAGTGGAAGGAAACGGGGAAGACCTTTGTGGAGAGGTGTGGCCTCAAAAGAAGGGAAGTAGTAGAACCACAGTGAAGGAGAGCATTCAAGTCAAGTGAAGAGATGACCTTTTATTTTTACTTCTTTTTTTTTTTAAGAGAAGACCTTTTAAAGGAAGGCTGGTTTGAACTTGGGACTTGAGGATGAACCCACCAGTAGGCTCTGGACTCAGTATAAAGATGAAATCTTCATCTGTCTTGGCCCTTGAAAGGCCAAAAAAGCCTAAACACCTATATCATTTTTGATATCCTCCTATCTATGCATGAAGGTCACATGCACATTTGGTCAACATAATGTTTGTGAAATGAATAAGACACAGTATTTTTATTATTATCATTGGAGTGTTAGTATTCAAATTCTAGATGTAATTTGGAGGTAGGCATTCTAGATATAACTTGGAGTAGAAAAATCTCATGTGCTTCACATATGGAAATTTTTTAAACCATTTAAGTATAAATGTATATTGATCTTTGCAAAAGTTAAACACTACTATGGTTAATGATGATGTGAAAGCTATTAATTTTATATTCTAAAACAATTATTAAGAACCTTCAAATAGTTCAGTAAGTAGAGATTTAGGTTGATGGTTTATACCAGATTAACAGAGTATTAGTTGATAAGTTTAAGAAGAACATTAATTCCTTTTGGAAACGACAAGTGTTTTACAAACACTTAAATTCAGAAATAACACAAGTCCAAATGATAGAGATTAAACTATATCATAAGCCTACCTCTTGAGAGATTATTTTCAGTGCTATCATTTCTACTATTCAACAAGATAACATAGAAGACTGTTTCTGACCATTTAAAAAAGTATTTTTCTCAAGCAACTCACAGTGCTTCATGGAAGGTGGCTGGGGCCGGGGGAGGGGGATTATTTCAATTAGTCCCTCACCTTGACCAAAGTTCAAGTCCACCAAAGGAGAAAGAAACTTCCTTAGCCCTAATTGGTCGCTGGTAGAAAGGAAGGCTGGTTTAACAATCTGGTGGCAGCCTTCCCCCAGCAGAATCCTCTATTAACAGAACAAGCCTCAAAATATCTTGCTTATCCCCCAACCTCATTTGAAAGTGAGCACCTATTCTGTATCACAGATGTACATTGTAGTGATCACACAAGCAAGCAGCTCATAGTACCTGAGAAAATATTATCTCTAATCTGCAGTGTCAATCTTGTACAAGTTGAATATTGGATTTTTAATAATAAATATTTTGGTACATTTTCACATTTAGCCTTATGACCTCGAAGTTCATTTTATGATGGTGATTTTCACCTTTGGCTTTAGCTTTGACCAAATATGATTTTAACACTGGCCTTTTAGCATTTGGCCACAATGTGTATTTAGTGTACAGTAATAAAAACTATAAATCCTAATGGGAAATAGATAATCCTTGCAATGTTTGGAAGAGGTCTGTGGCTCCAAATTCAAACGAAGGGAAATATTGAGAAGCTTTTTTGTGGGTTTTTTTTTTTGTCCCAGAGGAGAGCTGGGATTGATGGGAAGACACGGACCTACCTTTACCCTCATTAAAGGGATAGGGGAAGAGAGGAAAGACCTCCCTGACAGATGACAATGGAGCAAGGGGTAGGAAAGGGAAATCATGATGGGGAGGCACATTTTGTATCTTTAACAGGCCAAGCAGGTGGTGAGAAGAGGCACAAGAAAAGAACCTTCTTGCACTACAGTAACAAAATTAAACCTTCTTAGGGCTCCAAGCTGGCTCTCCTCATTCCAGATTTCTCTTTAGAGAAAATGCTATTAGCATGAGGATGGGAGATGCCTGTGTGTCTGCTGACAGATGCAGGAATTAATTAGCATAGTTGTGAAGGTGCTGTGGGGCTACAGGGACCAGAATCCCAGGGTCACCAAGTCTCCAGATAGGGCTGGCACTGAGCACCCAAGCCCCGCCCTCATAGCCACTCTCCAGCCTTTCTTGCTCAGAGCGGAGCTCAGCTGTCCAGACCCCTAATTGCTTACCAGCTGCTTAAGCCTCCCCATTGTTCACAGAGATATTTGAAGCAGAATAAAATTTACCTTCCACTTACACAACAAGCACAAATTTTTCCCCACAATCCCTGGTTTATCTGGACATTTAGTGAGCACCTAGCAGGAACAAAAAAATGATATCCATGAGATTTTTTGGCATTACCACGGAACAAGGTAGTTAAGAGTATGAAATACAAATTCTGACAGGGCTTGAAATCCTGACTCTTTAAGCTCTTTGACCTTAGGCAAATTATTCAAAAACCTAAGTCTTAGTTTTTCTCATCTGTGAAATGAAATGAAAACCTTGACAGGCCCAGCGAACTCCATCTACCCATTTTTTTTCAGCTGGAGCTTTCAAGTCTCCTCAGCCTTCTGACTATTCATCTGGCCTCCCCACTTTGCAGTCTTAGAATTGTTTTCCTGGGGGCACCTGGGTGGCTCAGTGGGTTAAAGCCGCTGCCTTCGGCTCGGGTCATGATCCCAGGGTCGTGGGATCGAGCCCCGCATCGGGCTCTCTGCTCTGCAGACAGCCTGCTTCCTCCTCTCTCTCTGCCTCTCTGCCTACTTGTGATTTCTATCAAATAAATAAATAAAATCTTTAAAAAAAAAAAAGAATTGTTCTCCTGGTAGAAAAGATTCAAGTTTGAGCAGGGCTGTCAACCTGGGCATAAGCTCTGTTCATCCTGGGTTCAGCAGTTGGGCAAATCAGGAAGTCTACTGGAGTCTGTTTGAGGGCAGGTCAAGAAGCTAACAGGAAGGACCACCTCCTAAGGGAAAATGAAGTTCAAGCAGTTTGACTCAAAACCAAGGGGCCAGTAGACATATAATCACCAAAAATATGACCACAAATATTTTAGTCACATTTTAGTGTACTCAATGATAAAAAGTGTACATTATCACAGTATTTGCAAATTTGGAGATTTGCGAGGGTTTAGAGAGGTATCTTTGTCAAATGTCAAAGGCTTAATGTATAATCTTATAGATCCTCTTTATTCTTTTAAACAATATTTAAGATGGTTCCCAAACTTCGGGATAGCAGGAGGCTTGTATAAGCTACTAAAGGCAACTGAAATCCATAGCAAATAATGAGTTATTTGCTTAGATTTTCTGATCAGGGTATGTTTCCATCAGGTCATATTAGATAACATCTACCTGAGCAGGGAAATGCATGGATGTGTTTACTGAGGGCTCCCCATGAGTATAATAAGTACTAAATAATGTGTTCATGGACAAAGGATCACAAAGGCGTCATGACACGAACCCCGCTTTCAGGTCATTTTTATATCAGTTTGACTAAAAATAACAATAATAATTTATATTTTCATGACATTTTACAATTTTTTTAAAGATTTTACTTATTTGAGAGACCGTGCACATAAGTGGGGGGAAGGGCAGGGAGAGGGACAAGCAGACTCTCCACTGAGAGGGGACCCTGATGTGGGACTTGATCCCAGGACCCTGAGTTCAGGAGACCTGAGCCAAAGGCAGACGCTTAACTGACTGAGTCACCCAGGTGCCACCATTTTACAATTTTTGAAGACTTATAATACTTATTCTCATTTCAGCCTCAAAGATTTCTGTAACACAAGTGCAATTAATCCCATTTTAAAGATGAGGAAGTTGGGGGCCCAAGAAGCAGAGATATTTTTCTGAAGACATGAAGTTAGTATATAATCACAAGGCAATCCCAGGATTTCTGACTGTAGATTTAATGTTCTCACTTACCATAGCTACATCTTAAAAAAGAAACTTTCTGCCTTTGCTAAATCAAGGTAGAATGGAAGGAGCAGAACATGTTTTTGATTGATTTTCCCAATCAATCAAGACTCTATAATCCATCTGGCCCTGGCAAGAATGTCACAGAGGAATGAAGAGAAAAAGATTTGTTTCCAAAGGCCCAAAGGCTTTCAAATTAACTGGATGTTAAGAAGCAAGTGGGGAAAAAATAAGAAGTGATAAAAAGACTTACACTTACAGAGCTTATATGTCTAGGAAACAGTAGGTATAGATACATAATAGAGATTTATTCCATAAATAAAAGATCAGTGGGAATAAAGAGATAACCATGAAACATACCTTGTATATATTTTAATTTCAAATGCGACAAAGAAGGAATCACAAAAAAATAGGAATTAGAGGTCTATTTAACAGAAGGGGTTTGGAAAATTAACTAGTTGGAGAAAGTCAAGTTAGAAACCTATTTCATAATATAATCTTATAATGTCAAGTAAGTTCTAGATAATCAAGGAGTCAAATGTTAAGAACAAAATTATTTTTTTAAAAGGCAGAAACTATAAATTATAATTTTATTAATTTCTGACTGACAAGGGATTTTTGTGTATAAATACAATGTAAGACATCATACTGTGAACAGCTAATAACATGATTACATAAAAAGAAGATTTGGTTCTTGGCTTAAAATTTTTGAATTTCTATATGTCCAAGGACACCATGAA
Source organism: Taxidea taxus jeffersonii (assembly GCA_003697995.1). Lineage (NCBI taxonomy): Eukaryota > Metazoa > Chordata > Mammalia > Carnivora > Mustelidae > Taxidea > Taxidea taxus. Next base: position 80,666 of record ML098520.1, on the reverse strand, counting down.
TGTCATATGATGAAGTGGGAAATGTGTTAACAATAAATAAGGAAAACAAAGTTTAATCACTAAACATATTAAAAAATATAAAAAGGTCTACAAAATTCACATATAAAAAGCTAGCAACCCAATGAAAAAAAATAAATACACTAAAAAAATAGTCAAAGGATATAAAAAAAACTAATTCATAGGAGAAAGTAAATGGAAAATAGTTGAAATAATATCCAACCTCACTGTTAATCAAAGAAAAATAAAAACACTGAAACAGTCTTTCCCTAATACATTTGTTAAAAATTAAAATCATAATGCTCAATACTGCCCTAAGCATGATAAAATGGCTTTCCTAAAAGCAGATGGTAGCGATTAAAATGGTAAAACTTCCAGGGGTGCCTGCGTGGCTCAGCCGGTTAAGCCTCAGTCTCTTGGTTTTGGTTCACGTCATGATCTCAGGGTGCTGAGATCAAGCCCTGTGCTGGGCTCCATGTGGAGCCTGCTTAAGATTCTCTCTCCCTCTCCCTTTACCCCTTCCCTCCCTCATGTGCTCTTCCCTCTCTCTTTCAAAAATAAAATTAAACAGTAAAACTTCTAGAAAGGCAATTTGGCAAATGTTATAAAACATTGTTTATTGTGTAGAAGCTTTAAATCAGTAACTCTGCTTCTGGAAAATCATCATAAGGGAGTAATCAGAGATGCAAAAAATACATATATTGTGAATCTCTTCATAGACTTCTTGATATTAATGAAAAAATGTGAACTAAATACGCAATGCCAGCAGAATGTTAAGCAAATGATTCATGAGATGGAATGCTACTAGTCATTAAACATCAGGCTTAAAAAAATACAAATAAAAATAGAAATCAAGCTTTAGATGAATATTTGCTGAAACATGCAGTACTTGATATGTCCAAAAGAGGTATAAAAAAAAAGACTACAGGGGCACCTGGGTGTCTCAGTGGGTTAAGCCTCTGCCTTTGGCTCAGGTCATGATCTCGGGGTCCTGGGATCAAGCCCCGCGTCAGACTCTCTCCTCAGCGGGAAGCCTGCTTCTCTCTCTCTGCCTGCCTCTCTGCCTACCTGTGATCTCTATGTTAAATAAATAAATAAAATTTTTTTAAAAAGACTACAGAAGAGTTTTATAATTTTATATTATTGTTTTAAGAGACAAGAAGGAAAAGAAAGAAGGAATAAAAGAAGAGAGAGAAGGGAAAAGAATAGTAACAACATCGCAGCCTCTGATAGAAACAGAGGTATCTCAGAATGGTGACAACACAATGGATTTCTTATTTGCTGTTTTGATTTGCTTTTCTATGACTTAAAAATTTCTCCACATTTTTGTAATTTGGACATACATTTGTTTGTTTGCTTGTTTGTTTGTTTGTTTGTTTGTTTGTTTTCAATGGCAAAAAGAGCCAGAAATGTCTGGGCAATAAGATTACAAATATTCTTTGCTTTTTGTCTCGATGTTTCTCTGCAGTTTGTCCATATTTTTCCAAAAAGCATGAATTATTTTTTATTGAGAGGGGAAAAGGTTCCTTTTTACACAAAGAAGACAGGGCTATCTCTTGTGTGTGACATTTTATTTCAACATAGTATTTGTACAATACTGTGAAATACATTTTTAATAATAAAGATCTGGTCTGAATAATCTCGAAGAGATGAAGGGTTCCAAATGGATACAAATTTGGCAATGAGTCCCAGGTATCCAATTTCCTTTTGGTTCTTTCCACAAGGAAACTGTGACAGAAATGAAGACTTATTTCCCTTATTTTGTGTTCAGCTTTCATGGGAGCCTATGGGATGGAGAAGGCTTAGCTGCAGGCATGTCTCTGTGTATTCAGAATTTGAGAGAATGAGGAACAGTAGCTGGGACTTGGCTGAGTGGAGAGGTCTAAATAGTATTTATTCGGTCTGTACACATTTTTTCAGGATCTTACAATTTTTTAAAAATCTGTAAATAATCTGTTTATTTCACCTCTGTGTGAAGCTTAAATAATGTCTAGTGACTTTTCAATAAATGATGTTTACAAATAACAATAGCTGACATTTACTGAGTGCTTGTTCTATGCCAAGCACTGCATTACATTTTGGCCATACATTATTTCTTTTAATCTGAACAACAGCCCTATGAGGCAGGGACTATTTGAATTCCTATCTGACAGATTTTTTTTTTTTTTGAGAGAGAGAGGAGAGGCAGAGGGAAAGGGAAAGAATCTTAAGCAGGCTCCACACCCAGCATGGAGCCCAGTGGGGGGGCTCAATCTCACAGCCCTGAGATCATGACCTGAGCCAAAATCAAGAGTCAGACCCTTTACTGACTGAGTCACCCAGGGACCCCAATCTGACGGATTTTAAAAACTGAGCTCATGGGGTGCCTGGGTGGCTCAGTGGGTTAAAACCTCTGCCTTTGGCTCAGGTCATGATCCCAGGGTCCTGGGATTGAGCCCCGCATCGGGCTCTCTGCTCAGCGGGGAGCCTGCTCCCCCCCCCTCTCTCTGCCTGTCTCTCTGCCTACTTGTGATCTCTGTCTGTCAAATAAATAAATAAAATCTTTAAAATAAAAAAAAAATTTAAAAACTGAGCTCAGAGAGGTTAAGGAACTTGCCCAAGTTACTAGTAAGTAGTCAAGCTGAAATTTAAAACCAGGTTTATCTGAATTTAAGCTCCAAGTACTTCATACTTCACTGCCTCACATATCTGCTATAGCTAAACAAAACCCAACAAAAATGCATTCACATAGTCATTCAAAGACACATAGTAGCTAGAAAGTTAAATAGCAGCACTGTTCTTAAAAGCCCCCAACTAGAAAGCACCCAAATCCACATCATTGTTTGAACACACTGAAGTCTGTTGACTCAATGGAAGACTATAGAGCAATGAGAAGGAATTACCTACAACTTCACATAACAAATGGATGACTATCACAGACGTAATAATGCTGAGCAAAAGAAGTCGGGCCTAAAAGAGCACGTAATATAGGACTCACTTTACATATTTAAAACATGCAAAAAACAACCATAATGAATCTGTGGTTTTAAAGCCAGGGTATTGATTAATCTTTGAGGTTGGGAGGTAGTGGTGGAGGGTGAAGCCTGGGCAGCAGAGGGTTTCTGGAGTGCTGGTAATGTTCTGTTTCTTAATGTTCTGTTTCTTAATCTAGGTCCTGCTTACAAGAATGTGTTCACTTTGTAAAAATGAACTGAAGTTGACATCTGCCATATGTATACCTTTCTCTCTGGCCAGTGACTCCAGAGGAAGAAAGCAGTGGATGACAGACACCTAGTTTAATTTCTACTATGGGGAAACCTAAAACAAACCCACTCCTCGCACAGGAAAACAGTCCAAACTGATAAAGGAGGATCGTGGAAATACTGATCTGATAACTGTCAGCTCTCTGAGATATCAACAATTAGCCCTGGAGAGTGATGGATAATATGCCACAGCAAGCTCACTTAGTTACCTTTCCATCAGAATTCAGAACCACAGCGTGTCTGTTTGGACAGCAGGAAAGTGTTTTCTTTAATATCACCACCTGCAGAATGAAATTCAACCAATTAAGTTAGGAAATTGCCATTTGCAGATAATTATTATTTAGCTGGTTTCTAACTTCATAGTTCTGCAGCCATTTGAGGACAAGGTCTCAGAACTGCCACAGGGTGTGGTATCAGAGTTGGTCTATTTTAACTTAATGATCTGGAAGAGGAAATAACCAGTATGGTAATGACATTGCAAACGATGCTAAATTGAGAGTGTTGCAAATGCTAATAAAGGCAGAGGAACAAAATGAGAAGACTTTGCTGATAAAATCTGGGCTTTAGTGAATAATACCAGTGTATTGAATTTCCAATTCTCTGCCTTAGCAATGGATTCTTGAGCACACTCCTTTGTGCTCAAAAATAAAGGTCTCATACCTCCCAAAATTGAATACTCTATAGCAACATTGCAATTTTAAATAAACTTTTAAAATTTTAGAACAGCATTGAACTTAGGAGGAAAAATTACAAAAATGGTACAGAGAGTTCCCGAAAAATTACAAAAATGGTACAGAGAGTTCCCATATTATACCGCACACCCAGTTTCCCCTATTATTTATATGTTACATTAGTATGGTACATTTCCTCACAATTAATGAACTAGTATTGATACCTTATTATTTATGAAAGTCCACACTTTCTGCAGATTTCCTTAGTTTCTACTAATATCCCTTTTCTGTTCCAAGGTCCCATTCAGGGTACCAAATTCCACGTAGTCATCATGCCCCCTTAAGTTCCCACTGGCTGCAATAATTTCTCAGACTTTAGTTTTAAAGACCTGGACAGTATTGAAAGTACTGGTCAGATATTTGGTAGAATGTCCCTCAACTAGGATTTCTATGATATTTTTCTCCTGGTTAGACAAGGCTTATAAATTTTGGAGGAAGAAGACCACCAAGACAAAAAAACAAGGTCATATCATATTCAGGGTGTGATATCAACTACCAACATGACTTCTGCTGTTGATGTTGACCTTGACCACCTTGCTGAGATAGTGTTTGTCAGCTTTCTCTAATGTACTTACGCTATTCCTCCCCTCTTTCCATCAGTGAACTCTTTGGGAGGAAGTCACTATGTGCAGCCCACACTTAGAGAAAGGGGAATTATGCCTATCAGAGGGCAGAGTATATACATAAATTATTTGAAATAGATTCTGCAGGGGATATTTGTCTATTTTCCCCCATGTGTTTATTTGACCATTGACTTATATCAGTATGGACTCATAGATGTTTATTTTATACTTTGGCTTATAATCCAATACTAGTTTATTTTTTCCTTCAAACCGTTACAGTTTTAGCCATCACAGAGCTCTTTCAGTTGGTTCCTGGGTCTCTGACACACAATACTGACATTGTGGATCTTCTTGAATACTTCTTTCTTTTCTAGCGGTAAAAGATGCTCCAAGATCATCTGTCTATTTCCTACCCCAAGCCAAGAATCAGCCATTTCTCAAAGAGCTCTGGTTTCTTTTATTGGAGAATGGTACTACAGACCAAGACCTGGGTTCTGGGTGTGATGACTACAACTAGGATATTTTGGCTTCTAGGCCTTCTCAGCAGACTGCACCAGGAAATAGATGTATGTATACTAACTTATGTGTGTGCACATACCCACGAATGTTTTTGTGTGTCACCCTCTGTATCTATATTAAGTGAAACACGAGTTCATAATGATGTTTCCAACTCCAATATATTACCACATGGATTATTCTAGTTTCTTCTCCTTGCTTCTCTATAACTTTTTCACTTCAACAGTGAGAAACCTAGCTCCTACCATCTACCATCCATTTACTTAATTGTTTAATCCCAATATACGTGTATAGTGGTTTCAGAATTGTTAACCAATATCCCAATGGGAAGCAACTTTATCAACTCTAGTACTTATATATAGTTCCTTTTGTCTCTAGTCTTATAGACTCTATTCATTAGCTTAGTACATTCCTCCCCATCCCATTTGGTTATGCTGTTTAATCCATTTGTAATATTTAGGTTCTTTAGTCACATTCTGCATTCTGTCCTAGGATTTGCTGGCCTCCTAAATGACTTTTTAAAATTTGCATACATCAAGGTTCACTCTGGGCCACAGTTCTCTGGGTTTTGATAAATGCATAATATCATTTATCTGCCATTATCTAGTCTCATACAGAATAGTTTCATTGCTCTGAGAAAAATCCTCTGCTTCTCCTACTCAACTTTTCCTCAAAACTACCACTGTACTCCCGACTAAACTTTAACAGCTATTAACCTATTTACTGTCTCTAGAGTTTTGCCTTTTCCAGAATGTCATATAAATCGAATCATACAGAATGTAACCTTGCAGAATGGCTTCTTTAAGTGACATGCATTTAAGATTCATCCATGTCTTCGCATGGTTTGATAGCTCATTCCTTTTTATTGCTAAATAATATTACATTATGTGATGTACCACAGTTTATTCCTTTACCTATTAAAGGTCATCTTGTTTGCTTCTAGTTTTTGATGATTATGCATAAATAAAGCAGCTATAAACATTCACATGCAGGTTTTTATGTGGGCATAATTTTCAGCTCATTTGGGTAAATACCTAGGAGCACAATTGCTGGATTATATGGTAAGACTATGCTTAGTTTGTGAGACACTGTTAAACTGTCCTCAAAAATGGCTGTCCCAGGGCACCTGGCTGGATCAGTCAGTAGAGCATGAGACTCTTGATCTCAAAGTCATGAGTTCAAACAAGCCCCACATTGGGCCTAGAGCTTATATATTCCCACCCGCAATGAATGAGCTTGCTATTCTCTTCTACATCCTCACCAGCAGTCAGGTTGCTGTTGTTTTTATTTTTGTTAAGATTTTATTTATTTATTTGAGAGAAAGCAAAAGCAAGAGAGATCACAGAGGGAGACTGAGCAGAGAGCCTGATGCGAGGCTCAATGCAGGGCTCAGTGTGGGGCTCAATCCCAGGACCCTGAGATCATGACCTGAGCCAAAGGCAGACACTTAACAGACTGAGCCACCCAGGCACCCCAATCAGCAGTCAGTTTTGTCAGAGTTTGAATTTAACATTTCTAATAGTTCTGTTGTTGTATCATATTATAGGTTTAATTTGTACTGCCCTAATGACAAATGATAGCAAGTATCTTTTCATTTCCTCTTTTCAGCTGTATATCTTCTATAAGGTCTCTAAATCTTTCATCCATTTTTAAATTAGGTTGTTTGTTTTCTTTTTAAGTTTTAAGAGTTCTTTGTATACTTTGGATACAAATCCTTTATCGGATATGTGTTTTGCAAATATTTTCTCCCAGTCTGTGGTTTGTCTTTTTATTCTCTTAACAGTGGCCTTTGGAGTATAGAAGGTTTTTATTTTTAAAAATGTCAAATTGGGGGCACCTGGGTGGCTCAGTGGGTTAAGCCTCTGCCTTCGGCTCAGGTCATGATCTCAGGGTCCCGGGATCGAGTCCCGAATCGGGCTCTCTGCTCAGCAGGGAGCCTGCTTTCCCCCTGTCTCTGCCTGCCTCTCTGCCTTCTTATGATCTCTCTCTTTGTCAAATAAAAAAAAATAAAATCTTTTTTAAAAAAGTCAAATTGATCAATTTCTTTCTTTTATGGATCATGATTTGGCATTATCTATAAAAACTCATTACCAAACAGACCGTCACCTAGATTCTCTCCTATATTTTCTTCTAAATGTTTTATAGATTTTCATTATATATTTAATTCTATGGTACAGTTCATTTTGAGCAAATTTTTGTGAAAAGTTTAAGGTTTGAGTGGAGGTTTGTTTTTTGCTTGTGGTTGTTCCAATTGTTCTAGCACTATTTGTTGAAAAGATTATTCTTTCTGTGTTGAATTACCTTTGTTCCTTTGTCAAAGATCAGTTGACCACTTTTGTGTAGAACCAGTTCTGTGCTCTCTGTTCTGTTCCATTGATGTATGCGTCTGTCTTGTGGTCAATATACCACCCTATCTTGATAACTTTAGCTTTATAGTAAGTCTTGAAATAAAGTAGTGTGAATCTTCCAACTTTGTTCTTCTTCAGTACTGGGTTGACTATTCTAGATCTTTTGCCTTTCCATATATAAACTTTAGAACCACTTTTTGATACCTTTAAATAGCTTGCTGGAATGTTCTTGGGTTTTCACTGAATCTATAGATTGAACTGGGAAGAATTGACATTGTAACTATATTGAGACTTACAATCCATGAACACAGAATATTGTTCCAATTACTTAGAGTTTTTTATTTCTTTCAACAGAGTTTTATAGTTTCTTATATAGATCTTATACATATTTTATTATATTTGTACCTTAGTATTTCATTTTGAGGGGTGTTAATATCAATAGTACTTCACTTGAACAATGGTTGTATACAGGAAAACAATTAGCTTTGTATATCAACCTTGTGCCCTACAACATCTATATTATTTCTAGGAAGCTATTTGTAGATTCTTTGGGATATTATATGTAAATAATCATGTCATCTGTAAATAAAGACAATTTTATTCATCCTTTTCCAATCTGTATGCCTTTTATTTCTTCATTTTGTTTTATTTCACTACTAGGTCTTTCAATATGATATTGGAGTGGTGAGAGAAGACATCCTTGCATTATTCCTGCTCTTAAGGGAGAAGTCTCCTTATCATCAGATATATATAATTTAAACTGTAGATTTTTTGGTAAATGTACATTATCAAGTTGAGAGAAGTCCCCTCTATTTCTAGTTTGCAGAAGGTTTTCTGTCATGTTAAATTCTTGTCCTGCATCAATTGATAAAATTATATGATTTTTCTTCTTTAGTTTGTTGATACAATGGATTGCATTAACTGATTTTCAAATGTTGAATCAGCCTTACATAACTGGAATAAATCCCACTTGGCTATGGTGCATGATTCTTTTTTTACATTGATGGATTCACATCGCTAGTATTTTGTTGAGCATTTTTGCATTTCTGTTCATGAGAGATATCAATCTGTTGTTTTTCTTTCCTGTAGTGTCTTTATCTGGTTTTGGTATTAGGGCAATTCTAGCCTTAGAATGCATTAGAAGTGCTCCCTCCACTTCTATTTTCTAGAAGAGATTGTAGATAATTGGTATCATTTAATGTCAAATGTTTTTCTTGCATCACTTGGTAAAATCCTATGATTTTTATTCTTTAGTCTGTTAATATGATGGATACATTAACTGATTTTTAAATGCTGAATGAGCTTTGCATAACAAGAATAAATCCCACTTGGCTATGATATGTGATTCTTTTTACACATTGATGGATTAAAATTGCTAGTATTTTGTTGAGGATTTTTGCATGTCTGTTCATGAAAGATATCAGTCTGTAGTTTTTCTTTCCTGTAATATCTTTCCCTGGTTTTAGTGTGAAGTCAATGCTGGCCTGATAGAATGAATTAAGAAGTATTCCTTCCTTTTCTTTCTCCTGGAGAGATTGTATAGATTGGTATCATTTTTCCCTAACATACTCGGTAGAATTCACCAATAAAATCATCTGGGCCTGGTGTTTTCTTTTCAAAGGTTATTATTTTTTGGTTCAATATCTTTAATAAGTATAGGGCTATATAGATTACTTATTTCTCCTTCTGTGAGTTTTGGTAGTTTGTCTCTTTTAATGAATTAGTCCATTTCATCTAAATTTAAAAATATGCGGGCATAGAGCTGCTTGTAGTATCTCTTCATTATCCTTCTGATGTCCATGAGATCGGACCAGTAGTGAGTTCCTCTTTCATTTCTGATATTGGAAATTTGTGTTTTTCTCTATTTTTTTCTTAGGTAGAGTGTGGCTACAGTTTTATCAATGTCACTGATCTTTATAAAAGAACTAGCTTTAAGAGTGGTACAAGTACCTGAAGCCAGAGTATTTCCAATTCTTTCCTCCCATCTTGGTAACATTTTTGTCATTCATTCATTTCACTTCAGATTTCATTTATTCATGTGTTGTGATCACTTAATACATTGTCATTGTTACTACTTCAGTTACCTTTTAAATCAATTTAGAATAAAAATGATTTTATTGTAGGTTCAGTTACTTATTCTCCATTGCTCTTCCTTTCTTTATGTACATCCAAGTTTCTGACCTATATCATTTTCCTTCTGCCTGAAGAACTTCTTTTAACATTCCTTGTGCAGCAAGTTAGCTGGCAATGAATTCTCTCAGTTTTTGTCTGAGGAAGTATTTATTTCTTCTTCACATTTGAAAGATAATTTCTTTGGGTATAGAGTTCGAGATCAGTGATTTTTTTTTTTTACATTCAACACTTTAAATATTTCACTCCACTTCCTTCTTGCTTGCAAGGATTCTGATGAGAAGGCCACTGTTATTCTTATCCTTGTTTCTGTTTAGGTAAAGGGTTTCCCCTCTTCCCATTCCAAATTTTCTGGCTTTTTGAAAGATTCTCTCTTTGTTTTTGTTTTTCTGCAGTTTGAATATGGTATGACTGGGTATGGGTTTGTTTTTTGTTTTGTTTTTGCTTGAGGGGTTGATATTTTTCTTGCTGATGTTCTCTGAGTTTCCTTGATCTGTGGTTTGCTGTCTGTTGTTAATTTTGGAAAGTTCTCAGCCATTATTACTTCAAATTGTTCTTCCACTCCAGTCTCTTCTCCTGGCATTCCAATTACATGTATGTTACACTTTTTAACATTGTCCTATAATTCTTTTCTATTTTTCCCCATTCTTTATTCTCTGTGTTTCCATTTGAGAAGGTTCTATTAACCTATTTTCTACCTCATTGAATCTTTCCTCTGTCATGTCAGATCTACTGATGATTCCATCAAAGATATTCCTTATTTCTGTTATAATGCTTTTTATTAGTAGCGTTTCTTTTTTATTGTTTCTAGGGTTTCCATATCTATACTTAACATTATCCATCTGTTCGTGTATGTTGCCTACTTTTCCCAATAAAGTCCTTACATATTAATCATTGTTACTTTAAATTCCCTTTTTAATAATCCTAACAACTGTGTCATATCTGAGTCTGATTCTGAAGATTGTTTTATTTCTTCAGACTGTGTTTTATCTGGCCCTTAGGCATACCTTGTAATTTGTTGTGAACAAGAGATGTTATACTGGGTAATAGTAATTGAGATAAAGAGGTCTTCAAAGTGTGAGGGCTAAGGTTAATTTGGCTACAAGTTGGGCTCTATGTGCCAGAGACTTCAAAATCCTCTAGTGTCCTTCCCAAAGGCAAAAACAAGGATACTTCCCAAAGTATTCCTTCTCAGAGTAAGTCTATCTTGCCCCTCTTTCAGCTATAATCCACCAATATCATACTGGAGACTTGTTGGTGTCGTGGTTAAGTATGTGGGCAGTAAGTTATCTAATCTTCTGCCTAAATATCAGTGAGATAGTGGTCCTGTGTCTCAGATCTATAACCTTCACAAGTATCTCTCTAGTGGCATAGCTGTTTTTTCAATGCCCCCTACTCCTTTTCTGGCTGAGGCATTCACAGTCTATTTCCTTGAAGCCCTGACCCTTGTTGACTATGGTCTCCCCCACTCCCCAAACTAGATGACCCAGAAGGACTAGATAGGCCTGGTGATGTGGGAGGAATTCTCTTCTCCAGAGGAGATAAGGCTCAGGAAATGTCTCTTCCCTTGGAAGGTGGGTCTTTGTTATGGAGAAGACCCTGAAAGTATTTCTCAGTGATTATCCTTCCTCTCCCCTAGCCAGAACCAAGAGGGGGATCTTTCTCCAATCTTCACCAGGAGAATCTATTGGGATCCTGAAGGTAAACCCCACAAAACTGTGGGGTCTTTTAAGACTGCAGCCCCAGGATTTTCTTACTCACTTGCCAGTCCACACTCAAGCTTCCAGCAACTCATCAAAATTACCATCTAAATGTTCCCAACAGTTTACATCTCTGGAGGCTTTTGCTCCAGGTTAACAGATCTCAGTTGTGACTATCTGGATGCACCTGTCTACAGATTTCAGAATGATGATGGTTTGCCCAGGAAACTCAGTTCTCTAGTGGGGCTGAGAAAAATTGTTGATTTTCAGTTAGTCTAAATTTTTCTTTTCATAAGGATAGTTGTGAGGACTTCCAAGCTCTTTGCATGTCAGAGCTGAAACCAGAGCCTGTCCAGCACTGCATTTTAATTAAACAATGTGAATAAAGGATGTCAAGTGTTTTGTCTATAAGAGAGGCATTGGGAAATTACATTTGTTGAGTGCCTAAAAATGTATATAGCTTGTTAATTTGATCAACAAATAATTGTTGAGTGCTGCTATGTGTCAGGTATTATTCTAGGGGATGAGGCCACCTCAGGGAACAAAACAAAGTTCCTGTTTTCATGAAATTTCCATTCTAGTGTGTGAGAGACCGAATAGGATGATAAGTGCTAGAGAATAAAAATAAAAGTGGGTAAGGGTGATAGAGAGTTGTGGGATGGAAGTTGGGGAATGCCGTTTTAAAGAAGATGGACCTATTTGCCCATATAAGGCCCCAGGTTTGATCCCTGGCATATCCATGATACCTTTATAAAGACAATCCCCCCCACCAAAAAATGAAAAAGCCTCTCTGATAAGATAAAAATCTGAAAAGATTACCAAAGGAAGTGAAGTAGTATCCACATAGCATATCTGAAGAAGTATTTAGGGAACATGAAGAAGGCCAGTGTGGCTGGAGTGAAGTGACAAGAGATAGCCACAGGAGGGGCAGGCAGTGGGAGGCCTCATCACATGCAGCCTCATCAGCCACGATAAGGATTTGACCTTGCATGCTGAGTAAGTTTGGAAACCACTGGAAATTTTTCAAAGAGAAGAAGGACATGAATTCGCATATTTCAAAAGGATTGCTCTGGCTGCTGCATTGAAAACGGACTGTTGGGTATGGAGAAAACAAGATGGAAGCTACAGTGACTATTAAGGATGCCACTGGAATAATCCAGACAAGAGGCGTTGGTAGCTTTGAGTTAACGAAATGTCATCAGATTCTGGAATCATTTTGAAGGTAGACCCAATAGGATTGCTGATGGATTGGTTACTTTAGTAAATCTTGCTAACAACCCTTAGTAAAATAAGGGTAAAACAATTTAGCAGAGATTAGGAAACTGTACCTCAAGGAGATCTTACCTTGGTCCCTGAGCTAATGAGTGACAAATCGAAATTTAAAGACCCTCCCATTCCCAACCTGTTAGTTACAAGGGATCTTCACTTCATTCCATGGAAGAAGAAACCAAAAAAGTTAAGAGACATTCTCTAGGTTCTACAATTTGCTTGGGGTGGAACTGAGACCAAAGACACTGTCTGCTAACACCTGAGTGAGTCACTCTCTGCTGGGTCATGCTGCCCTTTCATGTAATAAATGGGAATAAACAGCCAAGGGTAGCAAGTAATTGCCAATTAAACCTAAGTTCATAATCAGATAGCTCTATTACAAGAGCCACTGTATATGGGTCATCTTTGAGGAGACATCGCAAGACAGGAGAGATATTTATCACCCTGCACCCTGAACACTGCCTGTATCTTTCATCATTAACAAAATGATGCAATGACTACAGGAAGCCTTTTTTTAAAAAATGAAGGGAAAAAAAGGAAACAAACAAAATCCATGGAATCAGCCAGTCCTAGCTGCCTAAGAAACGTGCCAGGGCTGGCAAAATGATTGATGTCCATGTGTTTTCATAGGATCCTTTGGGGACTTTTCCTAGTGTAATGCTGGGACTTTTCCCAGCATCCTTCTGTCTGTCTTACTTGGCTGTTTTCCCCTAGAAAAGATATTCTAGGGGGAGAAAAGGCAATCCCTGGCAACAAATTGGGGACTTTTGCATTTGTAAACTACTTTTTTTTCCAGGGATTTGGTGGCCCAATCTGTTATGCATCTGATTCTTGGTTTCGGCTCAGGTCGTGATCTCAGGATCATGAGATTGAGCCTCATGTCAGGTGCCGTGCTCAATGTGGAGTCTACTTAAGACTCTTTTTTCTGGGGCACCTGGGTGGCTCAGTGGGTTAAAGCCTCTGCCTTCAGCTCAGGTCATGATCTCAGGGTCCTGGGATCGAGCCCCACATCGGGCTCTCTGCTCAGCAGGGAGCCTGCTCCCTTCCTCTCTCTCCACCTGCCTCTCTGCCTCCTTGTGATCTCTGTCTGTCGAATGAATAAACAAAATCTTATAAAAAAATTTTTAAAAAGACTCTCTTTTCCTTTCCCTCTGCCCCTCCCACCTCTCTCTCTCTCTCTCTAAAATAAACAATAAATCTTTTAAAAAATGCTTTTTTCATCTAGTAACGAATATTGTCCTTCAAATTCAACTTGGTCTGCTATTTATTAAGCCCTTACTACATGCCAGAAATTGGGATAAGGGATTTATACTTTTATTAAATTTCAATCTTCAAACCAACTTTAAAAGAGAAGTATTATTATTTCCATTTTGCAGAAGTGATGAAGGATACTAAGTTGTATGCCTTCTTTTGGCTAATAGAGAACCCAACGTTTACCTCTACACCTTCATTTCCACAAGTCAGTCAAGGATTACAGTGCTATGTGATGCCTCTGGTCCATTAGGTCCATTCTGCCTTGAGGGAAGAAACCCTTCTTTCTCTCTTCTTCAGTACTTCAAAATACCCTGAGAAGTAACACAGACCCTTTCTCCCATTATTTAACTTAATTCCATTTATTTGTCCTAATTGCCCAATGAGATACTCTTTTAAAAGCTTCCTATCCACCGGTTGGGAGGGAAGGATTCCCACATTGGGGTAATGGGGATGGCTGAGCACACGACACCCAACACTGCACAGGGGAGGTTGACAACAATCTACTAGTCACATCTACTCACACCTCAGAGGAAGAAGGCACCATGCCACTCAGGGCCACATGGGCCATCAGATGTTGTAGGAGGCAGGCTCTGTGGTCTCAAGAGGGTTGGATACGACCTGGTTCCCACCAAAGAATGTGATTGGCTTGTTTGCGTAATATCATGGGCTGGCAGGGAACATTTTGAAATCCAGTCCTCAGGGATGAGCAAGAACTGTGCCTGGTTCCTACGATATGTTCACCTAGAGGACCTTAACCATCAGAGCGGAGTTGGGAGGGAATTTGTAGTTAGGCCATCAAAAGCCTTCCCAACTTTACCTGATATCAAGGCAGCACAAAATATTAAGCTTTAATGGTAGGCCTTACATCATATATATGCATCACTGTCTCCATTTTATAAATTTATAATTTAAAGGAAATTTATAAATGGGGAAATAGAGTTCAGGATGCCTATAGCATGGACAAAGTCCCACAGCCACTGAGAGATTGAGGTTAAACCGTGATCCCTCTGATCTCAAAGTCATATTTCACTTACACATGGTTAATAGAACATTTGCAGTTTCTAGCCAACATCTCAATGTGACTTCTGGGAAGGATGAGAGTGGAAAGGAAAGAATATTCCAGTTTCACGGGCACCTAGGTGGCTCAGTGGGTTAAGCCTCTGCCTTCAGCTCAGGTCATGATCTCAGGGTCCTGGGATGGAGCCCCGAGTCGGGCTTTCTGCTCAGCGGGAAGCCTGCTTCCCCCTCTTTCTCTGCCTACCTGTGATCTCTCTCTGTGTTAAATAAATAAATAAAGTCTTTAAAAAAAAGAATATACCAGTTTCCAACTTAACTCAATGTACAACAGAACATTTCTCCCCCACGTGCCTGAATCACCAGTATTTGCTTGAGAGGAATCACCACAAATGCTTTGCATCAGGAGGTGGAGAAAGCCATTGTTGCCCCGTGCTAAGGCACCTGTCTGCTGGCTTATTGAGCCCATTTAGCTGTGATTTGGCCCAGGCTAGCTCCATTTCAGAAAAAATACAGGAACAGCTTAGATAAATTAACAGGAAGATCTTAATATGCATATTGGTGTTCTTGAATGTTTGGACTGTCACTTATCCATAATAACTTGTTCTTTTTTGCTTTGAATATTTTAATAGTTGTCATTCTTCTTATATTTTTATTTTCCTACATGTCAAGTTCTCCCAGCCTATTTTAAACTTGAACGTGTTTCACTGTCAGTAATGAGTCTAATTTCTAATATATACAGTAGAGAGGCACCTGGGTGCTGCTGTTGGTTAAGCATCCGACTTTTGGTTTCAGCTGAGGTCATGATCTTAGGGTCATGAGATTAAGCTCCATATTGGGCTCCATGCTCAGTGGAAAGTTTCTGTTTGAGATTCTCTTTCTCCCTCTCCCTTTGCACCCCCACACACATGCACACTCTCAAATAAATAAATAAAAATTTTTAAAAATTTAAAAATAAAATATACAGTAGAATACCTTCTTTTTCTCCTAAATTTGCTCAATCAACCAGTCTCAATCAGGAAATATGAGGCAGAAAAACTGTTGTTCTTGCAAAATTATTTCAATTATGATAACATTAGAATGTGTGTGGTCATGTATAGGGGTCCCACAGGGCCATCATTTGTGGATTTTGAAGTATTAAACACTAATTTTTAGGCATAAAGTATTTAGGAAATTTCTAACCAGGTGGATACCACATATAACTTAACAAGGCTGACAAACTGCATCGTGAGTCAGCTGGCTTTTTGGCTGTGTATAGTCTTCAGAACCTGGTAACCATGAAGAACAAAGACCTCAAGACTTTGAAACTAGTCATCTATCCCAGTGAAAGAAGTCACAGGGGGCAGAAAGAAAGCTGCTGACAAGCAAAATGGAAAGTTACCAATTGACATTGCCCCATAAATCTGTATGGAAGTTGAAACAAAGGCAAAATATATCATCAAAGTACCAGTCTCCTGATGATAAAGCAAAATTAAAAATGCAATATTGACCCAGCAATACCGCCTCTGGGAACCTCTACCAAAAATATACTGACAAAAATATATTATTGGTAATAGCCAAGGACTAGAAAAAACACAAATATTCATCACCAGAAGAAAGACTGAATAAAATATGGTACCTCCACCCAATGGACTCCTATGCAGCAATAAAAAGCAATAGGAATTTTTCTTTACACCACCAGGTGGATGCATGTGTGCATATAGTATGTGCCAAGAAATAAAGAAGTGTGTGCTAAGAAATAGAGAACTATCACAGAAGAGATTCCAGAAACATATCGTCCAAATACAATGTGTGACCCTTGTTTGAATTCTGATTTTGTATATCATACAAAACACTTTTTGAGATTACTAGGGGAAATTAAATGTCAGATAATTAAGAATTATTATTAACTTTATGGGTGTGATGATAAGATTTTGGTCATGTTTTCTTAAAACAGGAGATAAATACTGACATATATCTTTTGAAACAAACTATCTGAAGTTTGATTTTTGCATCAAAAACACTCCAAGAGGGCACCTGGGTGGCTCAGTGGGTTAAAGCCTCTGCCTTCGGCTCAGATCATGATCCCTGGGTCCTGGGATCGAGCCCCCACATTGGGCTGTCTGCTCAGCGGGGATCCTGCTTCCTCCTCTCTCTGCCTGCCTCTATGCCTACTTGTGATCTCTGTCTGTCAAATAAATTTAAAAATATTTTTTTAAAAAACACTCCAAGAAACAAAAAGAGTGAGGGGTAGAGAAGAGTTGAAATTAATACAACAGAGTGCTGAGAAATGTTGAAGTTGGATGGAAGATACTACATTTTCTACTTTTGGGTATGCTTGAAAAGTTTCTTAATAAGGGGTTAAAATGAATATACCATATGCATATATACTTAAATATGCCATATACAGAGATGTAGAAATAGGCAGAGATGATCGAGAGATGGATGACAGATAGATGGAGATAGGCTTTAGTCTTACCCAAGATATCCTGACTCAGTGAGTGTGGGGCAGAACTTGAGTATCTGCATTTTATTAAAGGTCCAAAGTTCTTTGATCTTCTCATTAATCAAGCAATAGGGGATGGCATTTGGGGGTTAAAAATTGTCAAAGATTTTTGACTATTATAAATCCAGGCTGACTATTAAAGCCACAATGAATACAACACAAATTTTCTCATCTAATTCTAAAAATCCTTCTGGGCTCTAAAGTGACTTAAGGTTACATGAACACCATGATTTTTTTTAAAAGATTTTATTTGACAGAGAGAGAGATCACAAGTAGGTAGAGAGGCAGGCAGAGAGAGGGGGAAGCAGGCTCCCTGTTGAGCAGAGAGCCAAATGTGGGGCTCAATCCCAGGACTCCGAGATCATGACCTGAGTTGAAGGCAGAGGCTTAACCCACTGAGCCACCCAGGTGCCCCAACACCATGACTTTTATCTCACCCTACTTTGATGTTCAGATCTGCCAATTAATGGAGAGTCCTGGTTGACAGACTGCCAGATACAGACCTAATAAGCTTACGTCAACTTAGGATAGGGTTGGCATCATCTCTGTCTCTTATAAATGTTCATAGTATCTGTCACTTCAAAAGATTATAAAGAGGAAATAGGCCAATCAGTATAAGTGCTTCAGAGTCCTCAAAGGAAGATCTTCGATGAAATCCAAGGTGTTACTGATGGTAACAAGGAATACCACTCACCCAGTGGGCTCTCTTTTGCCACCCACTGAGGAAGAAGAGCCCAGATTGGTGAGTGGCATAGCTACTTGCTCCCCACCCAGCACCAGGGAGAGTGAAATTTGCCAAGGAAGACCGGGGAAGGTAGGGGAGACTTGTGAGGCCAAAAGAGCTAAGTTACCTCCTTCACATTTGAAAGCAGAAGGACCTAGAGGCCAGCATTATCCCACCCTGAAGCTTGCTTTCATAGACTAAGGATAGGGCTTGACCCCAGGAGTTTAATCCTACCAACAAACATAAAGATATACTTCATGCTAACCCCTGAAGGAAAGAAAAAGTGCTTACGTGTATTTTCATTTTTATTTTGTTATGACTTTTCAAATTCACTTAAAATTAGTTTTTGAGCGATGTCAAGCCCGCAGCAAAGTTTCTCTAGAGCACGTTATAAGATTGCTTATTTTCAAGACAAACCTAGGGAAAGTAGACTCTTCAGTTTAGGAGATCTTTTCTTGAGGAAAGCTATCTTGGGTAAAATTGAGAATGTTGTTGGTGCTCACAAGGTGCTGTCGTGATCTCTCCACAGCCCAGTGTGTTCCTCAGCAAACCCAGACTTCCTAGGTACTTCTAGATGATTCTATGTGGGATGCTGCCTCCAACTGACAAAGCTCATTAGGGACTGATGTGTAAATTCAGAGTGCAAATTTAATTTGCAATGAGAAATGAAATTTCTAGGTGGATTGATGACTCGTACTGATAAAACTAACACTAGTTCAACAAATATTAAGTGCCGTAGTAACCTGAATAAGGGCATCAATCCCTGCAACCTGTAAATGTTAACTTATTTGGTAAAAGGGTCTTTACAAATGTAGTTTGAGATGGGGACACCACCCAGGTGGGCAGTATATGCAATCACCAGTCCCCACATGAGAGAGCCTGAGGGAGATTTGACTATATACACACAGAAGGCCATATGAGGATGGAGCAGAGGGCGATTTAAAGATGGTGGATTCTCCTCAGAAGGAATGCAGTCCTGATTTCATACACACCTTGACTTTGACCTCAGATACCAACTGCAGACTTCTGGCCTCCAGAGCTCTGAGTAAATCACTTTATCTTCTTCTAAGACACCAGGGTTGTAAAAATTTGTCATAGCTGTTGTAGGAAACTAATACAAGCCACAAAGTGTGTACCAACTGTGTCCATGTGAGGAATATAGTGGCAACCAAAACTACATGGTTTACATCTTCATGAAGCATCAGAGCAGCTGGTGGGAAGGTATATGGTTGGATGGCATCAGGCCTCAAGAACGTTTTGTATCCTTGCCACAGTGGAAACGTAGAACCTCCAGGCAGACTGATGTCCCTGTCAGCTGGAAGGACATTTGGACATTTTTTCCCTTCCTCTTTGATCTTCACTATCTGATACACACACACACACACACACACATATATATATATATATACACACTATATGTATATGTGTGCATACACACATATAAAATATGTATTTTATATGTATATGTGTATATTATACATACACACTGTATATACACATGTTGTATATGTGTATATATGTGCATATGTAATGTGTATATTATATATACCACACATATATAATATATAACATATATGTTAATATAATCTAAGAGATACTATATTTTTAAAATTTAGCTACATCTTTCACATGGTATTTAAGATTATAATGTTGGCAAGGAACAAAATCACAGATGCTGAGCATTAGAAGAGGAATACTTTTGACAGTTTCTGACACTTCGGGCTGAGACCTTCCATTTGGCAAAGGGACTGTGACCTGGACAAATGACCTGGACATTCTGCAAGTAATTGCCTACAACATCCCTTTGCCCATACCACAAACTATTAGGTATGGCGTGCTCCCTTGTGAATTACCATAAACTTCTGTACTCTGATTTTCAAGGTGCCTTATGAGTTATCATATCTAAGATAAACTGACTATATTACAGTTAGACTTAGACAAGTAGAATGTTTTGCTTGTGACATAGATCAGCTGATAAACTCTGGGTGCCCAGGTCTAGGAAATGCCACCCTCCTTTGCCTCTGACTGGCTTCAAGAATGTGGTTCAGATCAGACCATCTCCCCCAACGTGGGCCCAAGGTAATTTGTCATTCAGCCTCACAAACAGAAAATATCACCCAATGTTTGTCCTCCACTGTCACTCTCCAGCTTTGGAGCTTCAAAGACGGAAGAGAACAAGCAGCTGTTCCAACAGTGTTTCTTCCAAGCCCAATGAGAGCCCAAATCCCTGGGAAAGGAACAAATACTATATTCCTCTCAACTGGCTTCCTGCCTCCAGTAGTTCCTGTCTTCCACCATGGGTCCACGATTGCTACTCAGAAATGAGGTTAATTCATTCACTTTTTTAACTCCCTGTAGGACTTGTGAGGTTTTCCATGGGCTTCAATCCTTCCTTTGGAGCTAGTAGGCCTGGAGAGAGAAAATTGGCTCGAATGCCAAGGCAATAAGAAAGGAATTTGCCTGTTGGCTTTTCTGCTTTTATAGGTTTTGAAAAAACATGGACTGAAGATGGCAGAATCCTCTCTGGATCACGAATTTATAAAAATTTTAAGTACAGGGGCACCTGGGTGGCTCAATTGATTAAGCAAGCATCTGCCTTCGGATCAGGTCATGATCCCTGGTTCCTGGGATGGAGCCCCGCCAATGCCTTCCTGCTCAGTAAGGAGTCTGCTTCTCTCTC